>VWZG01011435.1:181566-191659 GCA_013396735.1 Grallaria varia
GGGGGAGCTGTACGTTTATGCATTTATATATATATTTCCTTTTAATGTATAATTGCAGTGGAAGGCCTGCACAAACTTAAGTTGTGAAATTGCAGGAAGGAGCAAACCCTTTGGTGCTCAGATGCCCTTCACATTTTCAATAGAGTGACTTTTTACTGCAGAGCTGTAGAGATCAACCTATTGGGTATTTGTGCTGAACCATTTCCTATTAAATAAATTACTTTTTCACTTAATAATGGCAGTACAACATTGCCCATTGGCAGTGATAGCTACTCAAGCTAAGGTCAAGGTGGCTGGAGCAAAGCCACTGATTTAAATATAAGATTGTACAACTAAAATTAGTTTTATTTAGGGCAGTTACATCTTGGATATTTAATCAGCATAAAAAAGTTAAGCCACGCTGTACATTTTATCTTGGCTACTAAACGAAAAGGAAAGATTTGTACAGATGGTATGGAAAAAATTCCAAGCTAAAATTACTTTGTGGAAAAAGAAGGAAAAGAACCATGAAAATTACAGCAGCCCCAGTTTGAGATCTAGATCCTGCAGGCAGGTTTTTACCCTCTGCTACTGAAGGGGTAACATCAGCATACAGAACACAGTTCGCATCCTTTGTGGAAAAGTTTTAATTAAAAGTCCTGTGTGATGAATTACTTAGGCTAAAAGCAGTAAGCAATCAAGTTGGGACAGAAATATTGAAAAGAACTAGTTAAAAACCAGAAAATAGAGTATAAGCAAATGAAATCCATATCCAGCAGAGGGAAGACACTTCCAGGAGCCCTACGGTACTTGCTAGCATTAGGGCAAGAGCAGAATATTTGAAGATAAGAAAGAGTTATCCTGACACATCCAGGGATTAAAAAGAGCAGAAATGTGGACAGGCAAAGAAAAAAATTCTTCATCAATGTAGCAGAAAAGAGAGTGGAAGGGAAGGGGCTGGAAGCACGTAAAAGGACAGAATAGGTACATCGCCTCACTTTGCCTTACATTTTAAATAGAAAAATCAGACAAAATAATATAAAAAGAGATTAAAGAGAAACACAGACAAGACTTCAAAAAGGCACTTTCTGAATTAAAAATACATCCAGTAGCTTTCATCTAAGTTCTAGAATTTGAAAAAGAGGAGGAAAAAGCCTGCATCCGTTTTGCGTCAGGCAGGATGACAGCTCACAGAATGAGAACCACCAGCCACTACAAATCAACACTTTAATGCACATTTTCCCTTTATTATATCTCATGTGAACGTTGGCAGGATAAGAACAGGGGTTAGGGAGGAGAAAACATGGATTTTCTCGCTGTGTTTCTGTTTGTCTAAAGGAACACTGGCATTTCTGTAATGAGCACTCTGCCCACATTCACCACGAAGGGATAGGGAGAAAGGTTTTGCTTTTTGACCTGAACCAGCACATTTCCCCCAAAGCAGCAGATTTCCTCACACAGCCATGTTGTAAATCTGCTTAATTGTCAGCACTGCAAAAGATAAATTCCAGGGTTTTTTAACTCCAGCTCCATTGTTGCTTATGTAGTTGGCTGTTACTATATCTGATCTCACTGAAAAGACCTCCACTTGGCCTAATTACAGATGGCACCGAATATTCTGAGCTGGGATCCTGGAGTCCAACTCTTCAGTGAATGGCCCACAGAGGGATCAAACCTTGTTGTTCTCAGCACCATGTTCTGACCAGCTGAGCTCATCTCAGGGCACTCCTGAATAAATTCAAATTAATGTTTTGCCAGGAAGGGCTGTTTCTCACTACAGGTGCTAAAAGGTACTAGAAAGATAGTCAGCTACAGTGGCTTGCATATTACACAGCGACATTTCTTGGGAAATACACTGATGCTGGAAAATAAAATCCCTATGAAGACACATTTCAGAGTAGCATCAACAGCAAAGTTAGCAGGGTTTTTATCTGGGATATTATTCAGGCTTAATCCAGTGTAAATACAATGAGTGTTCTCCAGTTTTTTATGTCTATTATTAAAATAAAAGGTTGTAGTTGTGCTGTTCAGCTTGGTTATTGAAGATAAATACTTCTCAAGGTATTTTATCTAAACCTGAACTTGAATCCACGGAGAAAAAGCATTTAACTGCTTAAAAGGAAGGTATTACTTGCCATAATACAACAGCAATAACTACAGCCTACACATCTGTGTAAATTTAAAACAGCAGAAACTGCTACTTTGTTATTATTTATTTACTATTTATTTGAGCACATAAAACTTATCTCCATGACTTAATGTTATCCACCACCATGACATTTCCCACCATCATCCACACTGTGATATTTCTTTACTGTAAGGAGAAGATTCCTGAAACAACCTCTTCCCCACTCAGGTTTTCCAATAGGATTTGTGGGATTACCTTCTAGGAGAGCCCTGGAATGCTGTGGAGGCCCAGTATGTTATTTGGAATGCTGTGCAGTGTATCACCTACACTGCTTATCTGGTAGGAGGGTTTTTATTATGATTCTGAAATAACATGTTAGGAAACGTATTTGTAAGGCTAAATTAAACACAGTGCTCCTAAGATCCATTTGACACCAAGTATGTCTTTGCACATATTAAATACAACTTATAAACCAATCTATTCTCTAAACCTAATCAATTGATCTAATCTGATCGATCTTATTGATTTTTTTACTTATAGTAAAGGGTTTATGAAAGGCTCTGTGACAATCCCTCTGTGAGGCATCACAGAGTGAAAAGAGTCCCCTAAATCTCTTCCATCAAGCTGTATTTTGAATTTCATTAGACTTGTCACAGATGTTAAAGTCACAGAAGAAAGGAGTCCTCAAGATGTCAAGGAAATACTCAGTAATTTACTACTGAAGTGACTGCTGTTTAAAAGAGATGTGATTGTTATTTTTAATTACAGCATTTACAAACAGATAACCACTTGTCTAACCTTCTTTAAAGCATATATTTGAAGAGAAATTGCCAATACACAACAAATCTATTTGATTTGTAAAAGACGGTGTGGAAGAAACAAACTGTCTTCTCTGAACTGGTACATTCTGTGTAATTACTGGTAGAAGAAATACAACAGTCTGAGGATAAACTGTTTTGAGACGTTGAAAAGTCTAAAATAATTTGTGGGGGGTACAAGTGATCATCAACATGAAATTGTACTAAAGAATAAATTAAATCGCTGTATCCTGAGGGGTGAACAGACGTTCTGGATGGGATATCGATTCCTGCAGATGAAGACAAAAATTCATCTGTCTAGAAAGACAGAGGTGCAAGCCCACTATATATTAAAATGTTTAAATATGTATTTATTGTTTTATACTACCATGCGTTCTTTATAGGTATGAGCCACAGAAATCACAGAAAATATATGAAAATAAATTCTATATTTCACCCAAACATCTGGAGGGCTCAACATTTACCCACTCCCACTTGTGCTACACTATCACCTGGCCCTTTTTTTTTCAGTCCTAGTATTTTCATCATTTTCTTATTCCTTCCTGTCCAAGGCTGCCTTCGGGATGCAGTGCCTTTGTTCCATTAAACTGTGTGCAAGTGACTTTATTGATAGCTCTGCCACCTCACATCAGCATTTCACAGGCACTGAAATGACTTTGGCTCAGCCTCTGCAACAGGATTTTAAAGGCAGTGTCTCATTTGCCTTTTACTTGGGGAAAGAAAAAAAAAAGAGAGAAAAAAAGAAGTGAGACTTTAAAGTACGAAGGAAAAAGACTTGAAGCCGAGTAAAACATGAAAGGAGACAGCTGACCTGTGGAAGAAATGAGGTTTCTGTGACTGCTGCCTGCCTGGCTCTAATTCCTTCCACTCATGGCTGTTGCTCAGCTGAGCTTACGGCAGATCTCTGTGCTACGCCAGCTCCAAATATTCCGTGGGAATCAGAGCATGAAAACAGTGACCCAAACGAAGGACAGATGGAGAGTGCACCTCTGCTGCTTGGTCTCTTCTCACTGCTGGCTGGCACTGGAACCAGTTCCAGCACATCCCTGTTCTCGCCTGTGCTGGGGTTAATTGCACCATCAAACTCTCTGTCTTAGGAACTGGGATGAAATGGAGTTGTGGGACAAGCTGGGCTTGCTGTTAATGTGTCTCGTAGATCAACTGACATTAAACAAGGCACTCCTTTTCTATTACTGTGTTCCTGGCCTCCTTTTGGTCTGTAATATATACTCAGAAAAAAGAGCTAGCAGGCTTAAGTGACTGAATTTAATACACTACACAGAAAGCTTTACATTGGAGTGTATGTTTGAATTCTCCACGTTGCTCAAGTTGCTCGGGACACTTTGAGAAGCACCCAAAACTTGAGTTACTCATCCTATAACTTGGGCCTTATATCTTCTTACACGCCTTTTTCCCCTCCATTTGCAGGAAAGCAAGATGTATATATCACTTTTACACATTTGTGCACTTGAAGGAATGTGCATTCTGACCAGCTTATTCTGGGGAATATTATTCTGAACGTTTAGCCCAAAATCTTAGCATCTAAGAGAAAAAAGCAAAACAAAGAGTTTATCGCTGTACACAGGATTAACATATTCTTCCTCATTTTGAAAACAAATGCATATTCATCACTGCCCACTTCAGTATTTCTCTATGATCTAGTTCTGTACAAAAAGTACCTGCATTAGGTAGTTTTTTGCTGTGCTTTATAAACAGGCCATCTGTGCCTGTGAATGATGAAACTGCAGATTGCTGTCAGAGAACTGTGTACCAAGGCACGACCTCTCACTTGCTTTTTCATGCTTCATTTTAAAACTCCGTAAAAATACATGAAAGGGAAATCAGTAAATTGCTGAGGAAAAAATCCATTCAACTTTCTAAGTAATTGATTGGCTGTTCTGAAGAGCTGTTTACACCTGTTAGTTAAGCTCTTACTGAGAAAATCTCATGCACACAGACCTGCATACCTTTTTTTCCCCCCAAATCAAACTACTATGCCCTCCCGGCCAATACCAGACAAACAGTGGCTACCACATTGGGAACTACCACTTGAGTTTCTAAGCGAGTTAGAAATGGTTTTAGCACAGGAAAAGTGTTTTCAGGGTGCATGGATGGGGCTGAGCTGCTCCCATACCTAGTCAGTCTTTCCCACCACCCTGTGCTTGCAGTCACCAACACACTCATCTGCAAAATACCTCTGTGAGGCAGGAAAGGATCACCTTCTATACCAAAGGCACAGAAACAGGGAAATTAAGTACCTCCTGTGAACAGCCACCCATCCCAGCCCATTTCCCTGGGAACAGCTGATGAGCTGGTTGGATCTCAGGCAACATGCAGTCTGTCATTTCCACTCATGCCAAGGGTAAACATGACCACATTGTATTTCCTGTGACATTTACTCAGTCTGGAGAAAGACAGTATCAACAGCATTTACAAGCCACTTGCCTCAGCAACGCGATGCCTCTGCAGTGACAAAGTGTCCCTCTTCTCTGGGAAGTGGCATGTTTCGTGCCACACAACACTAACACATGCCAGTTGAGATAGCCTTTATCATAAGTATTTTGACAGCCTACCAGCATATTTAACCATTTTCAAGACACTAACATTTTTAAACCAGGCTTAATATCCTAAATGCCAGGACAAGATCACAAACAGAAAAAAATGAGAGTTGAGCCACAGCAGAATGACGTCACTATTATGTTCTTGTCTTCCCTGTGGCGCTACTGACAAGTAAGAAAATTCTTCAAAATATTTCTTACTTTTTAGGAGGCAAAACAGAATTGATATTCCAAGTGATCAGACAGATAAATAAACAGTGTGTGTAATTACTGGCTGGGTATTGGATTGAACACAAAGCCTAAGGGGGTTTCCTACCACATTCTCTTCCTCAGGGACATGCAGCGTTGCAATACACAGAAATCAATCTTCTGTCCTTGCAACATTTACTTCAGCATTATCTACTATCATGTACTAAAAGACTTAAGCCAGTAAAAACATAGGCTTACTACAGTATTAGAAGAAAATTATCTGTATGTTTTTTCCTAATATTTGCTGCTCCTTGCCCCGTGATTGATTACAGGTAGAATGCCTGTTTATTTATAGGGATTACATAGTTCTCTGCATATACTGGCCTCACAGCTATTCTGTTTTCCTTTGTGACTTAAATAGGAGCAGGATTAGACCTCGGATGGAAGCTTTACTGCATGGGAAGCATTGATTTGAGAGATTAACAATACACTGTTGTGGCAAAAGATATTTGTCATCACAGCTAACAGAACAGGTTACACGACAGTCTGTTGAGGTGCCCCCTGTGTTTTCATTAGCCTCTGCTTGATTTTCCCAAAGTATAGATGATTCCACAGCCTCATAAACTGGGATGGCATTAAGTAAATCATATGTTGGTGCTATGGAGTATTCCAAGGACAAGGATCTTTGCCTTATTTGGAGAAGAAAAGAGTTTCATTACAAGTACTCCTGATTTAGTGTATGACACAACGCAGAGGTAAAACTCAGTGACATGAGGAAAACTCAAACCCAGCATTGGATTGCACTCCTGGGCACGGACCTGGAGTGAAGTTCCAGCTAGATTTAGGAATTAGAAGGTTGCAGTCAGGATTTTCTCTTTTGGGAGCAACTTTTGAGGAAAGGCTATGGCTGCATATGGATTAGCTTTCCTCAACCTAATGGGAGGGCAGGCTTTGCACTAAGTTGACTATATACTGTGCTTTGCTTCTGTTTTAATGAACTACCATTAATTTTAGGAATACAGAGACTAAACACTAACTCTCTACTTTGCATGTACATATTTTCATTTTTGCTATTCTGAACAAACATTTCCTTCTTAACAATTACCAACCTGGGCACTGAGGTCATTCTAGAGAGCACTCTCAGTAGGCACAGAAAGAGCTGTTTTTTTCTGCATCTCTTCCTCCTGACTTCCAGCAGAAATTGCAATCAGACTGCTGCAGTTTGCTATGATGGGCAGAGACATTTACACTGACAAAACTGAAGCCTGCATTTGTAAGTAAACAGATACTAAACTACTATGAAAAAGAAAAACAAAAATCCGAAAGGAACAATATTACTGGAGATGCCAAAGGTTCCTGAATTTTCATAAAACTACTGTGTAACAGAATGGCTTAAGGTATTTTATTTTTGGGATTGAAGCACCATGCTCTGCCCATACATCAGAGATATGTAACATTCATTTATTATCACTGAGAGGTCCAATGACCATCCCCTCCACTGAGACATGAGTATATTAGTAAAACAACAGAAGCACTGGTTGATGGAGAATACAAATTTCAGTGAAACGTTACTCATTATTAAGGGCTGTCCACATACTTTTCAAAAACACCTTCGACTCCTTCCTTGACTCTTTTTAATCTATGTCTGCTTAGTGGAAATGTGTCAGAGTCGTGGATCTCCCACTGCCCTGAGCTCTCCAGGATCTGGGACCTTATGTCTCTGCTTCAGAGTCCAACTCAGTTTCTCTAGAAATACATCATCTTTTTTAAGCCTCTGTATTGCAGTTAAGCATTTACTAAAACTTGTTTACATGACTCTCTTAAGTGTCGTTATTTCTATAAATCCTCTGCCTGTTTAAATGAACTTAGGCTAAAGATTCAATTATCTACAATGCAGCCCTAGTTACCCCCACAGAGCTCTGGATTTTTATTATAAATGTGTATTTTATGCATTCAATTGCACATATTGAAACTTGCATTTTTATTTACTGCCACCACAGTATGCAAATTTGAAAGATTCTATTAAATTCTGAATAAAAATACTCTTGGAAACAATTTTCATAAGGTACTCTTAATTATCCGGTGTTTAACGAATTCCTCTAGACAAATAGTAGCTACTGCATTTTAAGGATTTGCAATAATGGTGCTTGGAGATTTTAAAGCATCAAAATTTGCATACTGTTTAGGTTACTGTTTAGATTATTGCAGTTTTACTTGTTGAAACAAACTATCTTATTCCACGGGTAACAAAAGATTTGTGGAGTGGAGGTTAGAGCTTTTACTAGATTAATTTATATCGTGGAAAAAAGCAGATAAATTTTCTAGTCTGCCTCAAGCAGACCAGAAGAAAAGCTTTTGTACATGAAAGATTGTGTGCTGGAGGAGTTAAATTAATTACATTCCCTCCATCTATAAACTTTGTCTTATTTATGTCCACATAGCACCATCACCAATACCAGTAGTACTTATCCTTGTGCACTTACACGGAGTGAAAATGCATTTCTTAGCAGCTGGTTCTCCCCCACCACACCCCCAAAAGACATCCTGCACTTCCAGTCTCAAATCTGACAGCAAAATTACGTAATTAGAGGTGACATCCAAAACCAGGAACAGCCTCACCAAGGCCTGTGCAGTTGGGAGGTTTCCACTGAACTCTGCATTTTGAATGAATGAGGGGCTTTTATGCTCCACTTGTTAACGTTTGTGTAAATTACATTGTTAAAGACATGATACATCAAATCACAGTGAAAAAAGCATTCAGTATTTTACCTGCAGTGGATACAACTCTGCCTGCACATGGATGCCAATGTTTTCCTCGGTATGAAAAACACGCATTATTGTAAGTGAACAGCTCCAGAGTTAACCCTCCCTTCAGTGGGACAGGGAACAGCAACATCAAAGGCAGAGAGAAGCTCTGCTCAAACGTGCTTTACATTTTCATAGATCTCCAGCAATCTGCAGCCTCTTAGGAAGCTTCATTCTCTACTCAACTCCATTTCCCACAACTCAATAGAAAGCCTAACTTGGGAAGGTTTGGGTCATCATCTATTAGAAAAAAAGTTTTAAATGTGCTATTCCTATAGTAGTCTTTTAACAAAGCCTTGTTTCCATCTACATCTTGTTTTTCATTCTTTACGATATCGGAAAATAAAAATTGGAAAGAAAATGAAAATATTAAAATACAGCAACACATGTTATATTTCTAATCCATCTATTCCACCCAAAAGCATTAAATCAGGTAAGAAAGATTGTTACATAGACATGCTGGACCACTATTTCTGATAAATTTTAACCTCTTTTTATTATAATTTTGGGAAGTAACTTGAATTCTCTGTTTCTCTGTATGGTCCAAATTGCATCACTGGGATGCTGGTCCCTCCTGGCACCTCTTTGCAGATCTTCCCTTGGTGTCCCTTGGCCCCTGACAAAAGTGGTTGCTGATTGCTGTCTGAGAAAGCACTTTGTATTTGAAAGGGGGGTTGAAATAGGGGGGGAAAAATAACTGTTGTGATCCTGTGAAATAGAGACCTTTTCCTGTGCCATTCACCAAAAGGATTAAGCTACAGGGAAAAGGCCCTGTTATGATAGATCAGATGTTTTTATTACATTTATTAACCTCTTGCAGTGAAACCGGGTTTGCCATAAAACTGCCTAGAGCTGTTCTTTAAAGAAATGCTCCCCATGTAAATCCTCACTACAATAAATATTGTTTTTAAAATGTCAGATTAGGAACCTGAGCACGCTATCAGTAATTGCACTTCTGGAAAGGCACATCGTTCCACACGGTGTAATGGTGTGATAATGGAAGAGAAAGAAAAAGCTTTGCCAAGATTTAAGAGCTTCTTAATTCCAAATGTGGGTCCACCACTCGCTGATCCCAAATGAGACCATCCACTTCTTTTTTATTGCATTTCCAGACTAAGATCTGATCCTTTTCATGTGAAGCATTTGGCATTATGTCATCAGTAAGTCTAAAAGATTAAAACCTGTTTTCTTTACAGAAATATCTGGTATGTTGAAACCTTTGGAGTCACAGAGGAGAAATGCTTAAACTTTGTATCTTTTGCATTCCTTTCTATGAAAAATAATGAAATACAAGCTTTACATCAAGTCATTTTGATAAGAAAAAAGCCCAAATGGGTCAGCTAGAAAATGTTTTACAAAAACGGGGGAAAAAAAGCAACTTGCTGTACATCATATTTTTTAAAATGAGCTGTTTGTTCCTGAATGCTGTTAGCCCCTGGATCAGAATGTTTTAATCATTGCATGTATTTATTCAGGTACTATAACTCAAACCATGTACTGACTCAGTGTTTACTGTCAAACCCCCAAGTTTTACAAGAGCTTACACAGATTCATTTAACATTATGGCTCCATGAACTTTTATTTGGGAAATGGTCATCAAGTGAAAAAAAAAAAAA
>VWZG01011435.1:200256-248142 GCA_013396735.1 Grallaria varia
TCAAAATACTAGAAGAATATAAATTAATATATTGTATATTTATATATAGGTATAATTAATAATAATGCTTCTAGTTAAGTACTTTTAACCTCTATGCAACCTGTGTATCAGCAGGATGTAGGTCAAAGGTTGGACACAACTATAAAGTCTCACTGAAATGTTCACAGAACATTGAAATGCTGGGCAATTTTGTACTACAGTTCATAATATCCAATCATTCTTGTACTGCTCCCAAATATCCCCTCAGTTTAAATTTCTGTTGTGAAACTTTCCATTAGTTGATGGCAAGGGAACTACAGTGACCAAGGAAGGTTGGTTTTTTGCTTACTGGCAACATATCACTATTATTTGGTTTACTTTGTAAAGAGAAAATAAAAAGAGGGATTCTGAAAAACAAACAAACAAACAAAAAACTCAATTCTTTTCAATGGGATAGTTGAATAAAACATTATTATGGGATTGCCAAATGTGCTTTCTAGGTTTCTTTCCTCTGTGTAACATAATGCAGTTGGCATTATTGCAGTTTATTATCCTATTTTGGACATTTTGTTAAGAAAAATGACAATTCATTACTCCTAGTAAATGTTCCTGTGTCTAAATTTGTCTTTACTCAAGTTCTGCCTTTTTTCCCTCCCTACCCTGAACTCTGTGGATACGAAACGTGAGGAAAATTCAAAAAAGCCCTTCTATACAACAGTACTAGAAAGACATAAATATGACAGCAGTGAAAAACCCATCTCAATGCTCTATAAAGATTCAAGCTTTACTCATACACAAAATTCGTTTCATTGCTTGTGATTAATTTGATATCCTAGTACCATATTTTATTGTATATTCATAATTTTAAAATACATGCAGGAGGCAACATTACTCCAAGGGAGTCTAGAAATATAAAATTTAATAATCATAGATTATAAATGATCTCTAGCTCAGGCAACCAGGTTGTAGATTCATGATGATTCCCATGAGGAAGGAATATTCAGATTAAAGCCATTGCAGTAACTCTTTCACTGTTAACCTGCTGTAGCAGTCAAAGGAGGAAATCCTTCACCCTTATAAACCATCTTCAGTATACAAAACAAAATAATTACGGAGAACAAAACATTTTCTCCTCAGGAAATTCCCTCCACTGACCCAAATGGAAAAAAAAAATTAAAAATTGATTGTTTTCTTCTCCATCAGATGCTGATTGTAGACTGTGAGCAAATCAGCTGGACTTGAGTAAAAGTCAAATTTCTCACAGCACTGCCACCTCAAAGACATTACAGACAATTAGATCGTTCACTGAGGTGTTTTGCTCAATGCTTGTACTATCATGCTACATTACAGATTGCTTGAAAGAAAAAGAGAAAGCAAGATTTCATAGAAAATAAGCTCTTTTCTAATTGTTTTGTTGCATTTTACTGTTAGAGGCACTGGGGGAAATGTCACAGCAAAAAATCCTTGGCAATTCAA
The DNA here is from genome assembly GCA_013396735.1 of Grallaria varia. NCBI lineage: Eukaryota > Metazoa > Chordata > Aves > Passeriformes > Formicariidae > Grallaria > Grallaria varia. The sequence continues at coordinate 201,712 of VWZG01011435.1, forward strand.
AGGTGAGTCAGGGCAGGGAAGGGACGAATTCAAACACTGAGCTGTCCAGCGTGGGAAGGAAATTCCAGAATGTGCTGAGAGCTCAAAACAGGTAATTGTACAAGTCAGTGGAGCAGATCTAAGCACGTACAATCCCAGAGAAGTCTATATATGCCCACATCTCCCATGTTCATATACAGCCAGGACTCTCTGTGCTATAAAGTCTCAAGTGGCTGCACACGCAGTGGAAATAACCAACTCTGGAGCTGACAGCTCGTAACAGCAGCTGCTAAAATACTTCTGCTCCATTCCATTGTGGAGGACTGAAACCAAAAAACAGCATGTGTTTTTTGCAAGTATTCCCTTAGGAATGCTGTCCCTAAGGCCGTGCTTGTAATAATAAAGGGGATGGGGCAGGAGGCTGAGCACATCAGGCAGGGGCTGCTTCCAGCAAGTGCCACGGGGAACTCATGCTTATTAAATTCCAAGCCAACATCTGTTGGGTTTTATTCCTGATTGCTCACTTACATAGGTATTCTGACATAATATGGATACACCAGGCCATTTCTGCACAGATTTTAAAGACATTTTTGATTTTAAGGACACCACGTCAAAAGAAATACCTATAAAGATCGACACATTAAAGTGTTTTTCTAAGTAAAGATGTAAATTTTCAAGCACTTCTACTGCACAAATAAACAACGACAAGAAAGACAAAAATAGATCATCAAAGAAAGAACCTCATTAATTTCTGGATTAATAGCTAAAACCTGCTCATTCCCTAGACAGAGACACAGATTAGAGCAACTATTTAAAAGGAGTTTGTGGAAATGCCCATCTTCAAAGCCAGGGCACAGATCCTGGTTTATTTAATAGGACAGACATCAATTCATTAGCTGTGCATGAAGTACCTGGTTTGAATTCACATGCAGGCACCTCATTTGCTCTTAAGTGGTTTGAAAATACTAATTTGTGCTAGCTGCACAATGCAATTTGTTACAAAGACCTCAGAGCTTTTCCTTCCTGGACTGGTATATCCACGTGCAGGAACACAGGGAGAGCTTCTGAGAGCTCTCAAGTCTAAGATTTTGCTCCCTAGCAAAGAAATTGTACTCCTGCAGAGTGCCTGTTGGTGTGGATTTGGCAATTCCTACCCTCGATTTTACCCAAAGAAATTCTAATGTTGGAATTCTGATGAGGGAGAGAACAAAACGTGGGATTTCATTACCTGCCATTGATTTTCCTTAACAGGTAAGAAGTTCACTATGGGCCATAGGCCTTCTATGTGCAGGGCAGAAAGCTTGAAGTGAAATGGCTTGGGGCAGCAGGAACAGAGGAAAAGAGACCAAAACAAGAACAGAAAGAGCAGGAAAAATCTTGATGCAACCACATGGGCAGCGAAAGCAATCGCCCTTAGTTATTTTGTCATGGAATGAAAAGCTAAAGCTAATCCCCTTAGCTCTCCCATGTGAAAATGGAATCCAAAACTAATCCTTTTACAGTAGCTATGCCACATGAAATGGGGTGTTTAAACAAATCCGCTTAATCATCACAGCAAGAATCAGGGAGCTAAAGTCAATCCTTTTAGTAACCTACATGAAAGGGGGAACCAAAGCAATCTCCTTAGTTATGCCAGTGGTAATAATGAACTATTAATCTTGTAAACTATTTTGATATAAAATTATTAGTGACCCAACATTAGTATGCAGCAACGTCAACAGTACAGTAAGTCCAACACCACCACCCAAATTTCATGGCATGAATTACACACCTAATGCTCATTTCATGAGCTGCTAATTGTAAGCACGGTACAAGAGCATCCATGTATCCATTAGCTGAGAGGAAAAACAGAACGTTTGAGCTCTTCCTGAGGAAAAATTATCAAAATGGCATTATTCCCCACAGTATGGAAAGCTGATGGAAAGTACTAAGAGAAGTATAGAGAAATCACTGAACAAGACCATCTTGAGCATATCATCACATTAGTTAGCTGTTCTGTCTGTTAGCTTAAACTTTATTTCACTTGTTCTAAAATACGCCCAGTTTTAAACGCTACTAGTAAATCTAAAAGAAGCAGCAATAAGCATCCTAAAAGAACTGTTGCTAGTTGTCTTCATACATATTTATGCCATTTAGTAATAGCCTTGTCCGAGAGTCTTTATTGTTTGGGTTTTCTAAACAGATGTAGTTGGCAGGATCCTCCCCCAGCATTAAAATACCCAGAGGCAGGTGAAGCCCCACCTTGTCTCTGTCTCTGCTAGAACATTTGGCTGTCTCTGAGAAATCCCCCAGGATCACCAAGTCTCCAGAGACACTAATTGAAATATCTACCACACGGCCAAGTGAGACCATCCATTTCTCTTCATTTCAGGATTATATGCTTGCCTTACCAAGAGGAAAGAAAAAGTCAGCTACAACACCTGCATTCTTCCATTTATTTCTGCAAGTCATGTGTTGTGTTTTAAACTCCTAGCACAGGATTCTTTTGATTAAATACAATAGCAGAGGATTATCCTCTTAAATCTGAAATACAGTTATAAATTATTATTCATAAATGCCTGGATTTTGTACTGGGCTCTTTTTGATTTTGTTCTCCAGCAAAATGTGATTATTAAAAATAATTCTGTTTCCTTATTAGCAATCTGTAAGCATATATACAAAACTATCTATTTTCCACTTTTTGAAGTGGAGTATTAGGATTATATGATGAGTATCCAGTTCTGCTGTGACTGCTTACATAAATACATATCCACATGGTAAAAGCCTCTGTACTCCCTTGGATCCCTTCACAGGGAATGGACATTAAATCATGTGTGAAAATTATTGTGTGAAGTCTCTCATCCTAAATCTGAAGTTTATAATTCTCTATATTTTGCACTAGCAATTGCTGCACACTTGAAATGACACCTGTTCTTCAGGGCAGGGTTTTCAAGCTCAAATGTTGTACTAAAGGTTTGGAGACAGATCTCTACTGGCAGAGAAGAATTTCTTCACCACCACATTTTCAGTACAGCTGGAGTAAATTTTTTTTAATAGTTTTGGCCTAATTTTACAACTTCAACATATATGTGAGAGCCAGGACCTCATCTCAGCCCTGATGCACAATCCAGCACTACTCTACTCCTCCTCCTTGGCCATCTATTGCAGTCCCAGCCTCTGTGTCTGAGTTTTCAGCAGCAATACATGGACAAGGACATTGCCACTGGGGAAGCTGGTAAAGATAAAATACAAACAAAGGGAAAGGAAATGCAGAGAGTAAAAGGTGGGCAAAAACTCTGTCTACAAGGAAGAAAACCACAAGTATGAAGTCCCTGAAGACTGCAACTACCCTGGTGATTGCAGACAATGTCAAATGGTGCTGATAAAGTCCTTGTTGTTCCATTCTTCTTCAAAAAGAAATGGAAAGGTCTGTCTCAGCACCATAAGGGACAAAACTCTGAGAAACAGAAGTATTTCCTTGTGCCCCAAAATGTCCCTAATTGCTTCACTAAGATCCACTTGGTGAGAATTCCAGTGGAGCACAAAAACTGTTTGCACACTGTCTTTACATCCTTGCAGCTGTTAAAACTCCTGGTACCCACATACATCCTCTAATTCCGTCATTTAAAGCAGCATCAGAACATAAACAATTTGCTGCAATTTGCAATGTGTGTGCTTAAAAGAGGATTAGAAAACGCTTCAAGCTTGATAATCTGGGTTTTATTCTGTTACTTTAAAAATTCATTCAGTGTATTTAAATATCTGCAAAAGCTTCAAAGGTAAAGTTGGGGTGGTTTTGCTTTGCTTTTTTTTAGCTTTCTCTTCTGCTAAATCTAAGTAAAGGTTTCCAATATAAGGTCAGGCTACTGTAAATCCTTAAGAATATATTCATTCTTTCATTTTTCATTATACATGATTCACTTTTAGAAAATAAATTATTCCTGTCACTAAAAATGATTAAAAGAGAGCAGAAGTTTGGCTGGAGTTTCCCTCAATGACTGAACACAGCATATGAATAAAAAGCAGCAACCAATCATGAGACAGTGAAGCATCTTTTGGTGCTGCCACTTTTACCTTTTCCTCTTGGAAAAAAAATTAAATTATGGCTTTTGAACAATCCAGAGAGATTTCTTTTCAGAATACTTAGATATTTATCATTTCCTTTAGCATTTATGAGAGCATTTCCTAAGCACAGGGGAATTTCAAAGGGTATTTCCCATGAGCTCAGCGTAGCAGTTCTTAAGTCTCTGAAAATACAATGGTTCAGATAAAGAGAGGTTCAGTATGCACCTGGTATTACCATGAATATTGGTTTTCTTCCACCTGGCTTTTGTCCTTTCTTTTCCTTCAATGTGTACTGAAGGCAACACTCACTTTGGCATTCTTTCTAGCTCCATGTGTGTGCACAATGAAGGCTGAATTACATTAGAAAATACTGTATTTAATTCAGAGTGCATATGAGTGAATTTTTGGAATTTCAGAGCATTTTCATGCTGACAAAACCCATAACAATTCTGTGATACAGCACTGCTGTAAATATACTCCACAGAACCTGAATGAATCATTCTTCCTCCTTTGCCCTTGTATATTTTCCTTCTCACAATACAATTCTTTCTCTACAGAAAAAAGGCAAGAATGTGTTAATTTTCACTAAATTATACTTTCTTTTTCTTACTGCCCTTGTTGTTAAACCAAGATATTTTAAACTTCTGAATGGAAGATATGAATGTGCAACCTGTGAAGACCAAAAAGCTGGAGTTTGTGCACTGAGTTCCTGGATGTGCAACCCATGGAAGGTACTTTTAATTATTTCAATTTCCAAACAATGTATTCTTGAAAAAACAGTACAGAATTTAGCACACGTGGTTGGGTCGCACAACCGAAGTAGTCAAATGTTTCCTGTGCTCCACTAGTTATACTATTTCTCACTTAAAATCAGAAACATTACAGAAAACATAAATACTGCTACTGCCAGTCTTTGCTGCATAAAACACAACATACGTTGAAAAACAATCAATTCCCTCTGTGCGTTATAATAAGGTACATGTGATACACAAGATAATTTTCTTCATACACTATTTTTAATGTAAGTAGATCGTTTTAAATTTACTGTTCAGCAGTTTCTGGGCATTAACCACATGAATTGCTTGTAACCAATCTTTTTTTAAGGAAAATAAAGTTGGTATTTTAGCATGAAGGATGACAAAACTGCCTCCTTTTTTCCTTTTTCATTATTATGTCCCTGATACTACTCAGGCATTATTTTAAACCACCACCCCTCCCAACAAATCAGAGTCCTTAGTAGTCATGAAAGCATAAAGTAAGAAAGAAAAGAGGGTCTGGTGTGAGGAGGGAAAGAATCAGGGAAGTCAGACCTTGGGCAAAAAAAGCCCAACTCACTAAAGGTCAGATCATTTCACTATTAAGTTGATACACTTGAATCTCATCCATGTGGCTTCAACATGAATTTTAATTTAATAAAATATCTGAACAGTCCTGGAGTTCCCAGCTCAACAACCTAGTAAGAGGTCATCCTGCCACAAATCCAGGGAAAACAGTGCTCCTGCTTCACAGTTAGTTCCAGTTATACAGAAGAAAATCTGCCTTTACTAAGAATATATGTATACACACAATATAATTTAAATTAAACAGGAATGGAAACATAACACAAGAAGTATATGAAACATAACTAACAAAGTTCAGATTTACCACATAATGCACCAAAAACAATAAATTGCATGTGATTAGAGACTCCTTCTAATGTTTTCTTATTGCAGATGACTATATAGTTGTATAGCTGTCCTATACTGAACCATACAAATATGTTTGCAATGCTCCTTAATTACATCTCTTTTCTACAACTGGTTTATGGTGTTTGGTTTGGGGTTTGTTTTTAATTTACAGAAAATTCTGTCATTGTTTAGACCATGAATGGTTTAGAACTGTGAATGCACAAATGGGCCCAAATACTTTTGCAATATCCAAATAAGAACATGACAGTACATTTTACCAAAATCTGTGGAATCTGTAATCAGATGCTTCACACAAAAATAATCAGGATACTCCCCAAATATATGTACAAAAATGAAGAAATGAGGATGACAAATACTCTGTCTTCTTCTAAGTGCCCTGCACATTTAACTATTTCTGATGGACCTGCTCTGATAACCCCGGGTCCATCCAGTAGGTCTTCAAATTCCCAGCACAGTCCCAGCTACTTCTGTGGCCCCCGGGTTTTCAGGCTACACATGCAAGTAAATTAAGATTTTTGCCATTTTCCCAGGAAACACAGGCAAAAACAAGAATTCAGGCATGCACCAATTTACCCAGACATCAACAATTCCTGGGACAAGAAAACCTTTTATGCTCTAAGAGATGCTCTGAAAAGAAACATGGAAATTCGATTCCCACAGGAAACAGCAACTCCTCTAAAAAAGCTTTCCTAGACATTTAACAAGATCTTGGATATACCTAATTGTCCAATCCCTGCAGATGGAAATTAATCTCAAAAAACCCTACCCCTCAGCTTACCTTTTTCCTCAAATAACGACTCGACTGTCAAACAGGATTCTAAATACAGCATTGCAGAGGATGGTGTCTGATTATGCCCAAATTACAGCTCAAATACGTGACTTTCAATATTTTTTCTTGATGTCTTCGCTGTAAATTCCACATACTGTGTGAAAATCTGATTAGCTTCCTTCCTTTTCCTCCATCCCTGTTAAATGTTCTGACAGATAAATCCCCACCTTCTACTAAAGTCATTATTAAAACCCCAGCCTCTGTGACACCTCTGAAATCCTGCTGGTGAGCTTTCAGAGATGGACGGACATATTTTTTACTACAGTTGAACTGCATTAATAGAGGGAAGAAAGATTTTGGGATACTTTTTTTTTCCCCTCAAAAAAAAAATGACCCCAGTTTTTAGAACCTTACTTTTGGCTCTTCTCCCACGTAAGAAGTGACAGGGTGACAGAAAAAGGCCTAAAGTTGTGGCAGGGGAGGGTTAGATTGGATATCAGGAGTTTTTTAAATTTTTTTCCCCCACAGAAAAGGCTATCAAACATTGGAGCAGGCTGTCCATGGACACAGTTGAGTCACCAGCCCTGGAGATATGTAAAGACATGTTGATGTGACACTTAAGGACACGGCTTGGGATGGACTTGGCAGTGTTAGGTTGGTGGCTGGACTCAGGGACCTGAAAGGCCTTTTCCAAACCAAATGAACCTATGATTCATTTGGAAGAAAAGGGGAAATACTGCCAAGCAGAAGTATTTTTCTTGTATTGCCATTTTTTTTCCCTGTTGAATTTTGAATTGTGTTTACTGCGTCTGTCTGGAGTAGAGTTCATCTTCCCCCCAGCTGTCCATATGGCGCTGTGTTTGTGCTGGTGACCCAAACCAGTGCTGAATGGGTCACAGAACCAGTGCTGAGTGGGTCACAGAACCAGTGCTGAGTGGGTCACAGCCCCAGTGCTGAATGGGTCACAGCCCCAGTTGCTGAGTGGGTCACAGCCCCAGTGCTGAGTGGGTCACAGCCCCAGTGCTGAGTGGGTCACAGAACCAGTGCTGAGTGGGTCACAGCCCCAGTGCTGAATGGGTCACAGCACCAGTACCTTCTGTTCCTCACTCTGCCCTCTCAAGGGGCAGGTTGGGGTGGACAAGGGATGGGAGCAGGCACAGGCTCACCACCCAAGGGATATCCCACCCCGTGTAATTTCACGTTCAGCAGTCAGGCTGGGGATGGTGGAAGGGGTATTTTCAAAGCAGCTACAACTCGGAGACTGGACAGTCTGCTGGTGGGAAGCAGTGAGGAAGTGGCTTGGAATCATTTACACACACAGACACCTTACTAGGACTGCCTTGGTCTTCACCCACAAGTTTTTGCCCTTCCAGTTTTCTCCCCCCTGCCGCTGGATGAGAGTGAGCAAGTGGCTGAGGTCAATCCACCTGCAGAGGAGCTTTTCAGACTATGATGCCTTGTTCACTGAGTCAAAGAGCAGCCCAGACACTGAGAAATACAATTAGGCTTTTCAATTCTGGTTTTAAATGCCCTCAAGTATCTTATTCACCCCCCAAATCCTGACCTTAAGCTGTGCTTGTAAAACCAGTTCAGTGAACATAACTTTGTGACTCCTTTCAGCCATTACAGTGAGTGATGCACGATTAAAAGTACTTTTTAATATTCAAGCTCAGATTAGAGACCAGGAAATGTTATCATATCATATAGTCATAGAGCATCAAAATTATGTTTTCCCTATACAAAGGAATGCTGGATGATGGTTCACAGGCACTCGACTGGACTGCCCACCAGCTCACATTCACATCCTCTTCTGTAACAGAGGAAGTTGTGCCTTCCCAGCTTTTGTATCAGTCATTGTCCTGCATTTTCAAGGTTATGGAGTGACAGTTTGTGCAGCAAAGATCTCCTTTCATTCCATAGTGCATGCTTTTCATAAATCAATCAGTCATTTTGAACCATAGCCCAAAGAACAGAGGAAGTATCAGATGTGTCCATTATTAAAGTAGAAATTTTAGACATCCCATCACTGAGAAGCTAAATTGGAACTCAATCAACAAAAGCTGGTGCTATTGACCTCAAAGATATTAATGTTTCATGCTGCATTTTTGTACCTCTAAGCACTAAATTTATTACCTGTTCGCAGTATAAGGAAAAAAATCCGACAAGCAAATAAAGAAAACAGTTGAAAGAAAAACTGTTGTATTCTCCTACTTCAGGAAAGTTGCACAAATAATTTGGAAGAAAATGAAGAAAGAAAATAACATTGTATTACCAAGGAATGGATGACAGTTGTGCACGACTCATCTTTGCAGCTAAATGATGGGTTTGCATACAAATGCCATACTAAACTATTGTGTTGTACCTTCACTTCCTGGAGTAGCTGCCTCTAGAGGTTACCAAAACTGCTGAAAACTTACAAATATTGTATTATGAATCTATAAATAAAAAGTCTGGGAGATGAAAGTTAAGATCCTGCAAGTTCCAAAAGAACACCTCCTGATTTTTTTCTCCTATTTCACTCTGGCCTGTAGTGAAAGTCTCTGAGGCTTACTCAACATTACCCAAATCCCAAGCATTATTATTTCAGTTGCTCTTTAATTTAATGGAAACATTACTGGCTGAGCATGCCAGTAAATTAATGACTTTTGTTAATGCCACTGTCTCAAAACCTATCGTCCCATCCTCCTAACCTCAAAAAATGTTCATCAGAGCAGTAACTACATGCAAATGACATTTTTCTTACCCACAAACACTACACGTACACCTAAAAACTCCCTGAGCTTGATTAAAGTAACTGGTAAGATTTCCATAGTATCTGAACAAAAATCTCCATCAAAACCACAAGCAACTCAAAATTTGTCACTCTCCTCCAGGAAACACAGAAATGATGGTGTGCCCACCATGGAACAGAAGAGGTTCTTATAACTTCAATCTCACCAGTGGTTCTGCCACATTCTGAGCTCTATGAGGACAGATTAGTAGCTCAGACTAGATGGCACAGTGGACATAAAACAGCATCTCTGAGGTTTGTGCAAGACTTAGACAAGAGTTTCTCTGTTCACTAGTAAATCAATAACCGGAGTTATTAGCTTACCCCAAAAACACTGTTCTACCTTGCATTTAAAAAATAATCAAGCAATCATTAACATGAGCACTAGCTTTCAGAGACTGCATATAAGAGACATGAAGCATACAAGTGTCATACTCTGTTCAGTACATGAGCATTTGTAAACTCAATTATCTCCTTACTTTTGTGCAAGGTACAGGATCCCAAAACAACTTAAATACAAACAGTTTTTAAAATACATAACAATTCAGCTTTTAACTTTGGTGTCTTTAATATTTTATGAGCCAAAGTCATTAATGTAACTTCTTGTATTTTAATAGCTTCATGTATTTTTTGCAGTATATCCAAATATCTAACCCAAAAGGTGTATTTGATATATTTTAGTGAAGTTTGTCAGAACAACACTAACTCTGAAAAATCAGCAAATATTGACTTCAATCAGCAGATCTACATAACTCTCAGTGAACATATTTGACTCCACTATTGATTTGAGGGGGTTATTTTTTCCCTTGTGCCCTCTTTCTGCACCATTTCACAGGCACAGCACTGCCAGGAGGTTCTTTTGGTCACAACAGCCTGGCCTGCAATGTTGACTTTCATTCCACTGTAAAAAATTCAGGACCTTGTCTGCATACCCAGTCACCTTCTGCCGTCTGTGACAACAATTTAAATCACAGGATAAACTGGGTTGGAAAAGACCTCAAAGGTCATCAAGTCCAACCCCACTGTGATTGCCCCACTGTGGCACTGAGTGCCATGTCCAGTCTCATCTTTAAAACTTCCAGCTTCTCCAAATTATGTATTCTCACCTCTACAACTTCACAAAGAGTTTGTTCAAAAACTTCTTTGTTATAGTGCACAAGAATCTTTATCCCATTTACAGATTGGAACAATTTATCAGCAGTATAAACATTTTCTTGAGTTAACAGTCTGCCTATTTTATGTCCCCTATTTTATATGATCTTAGAGGCCTTTCCCAACCTAAATGATTCCACGACTCCATGCTACAAATCACTCTTCTCCCCCATATTTACTTTACCTACTTGTTTTTTTTTTAAAGCCCACGCAGTACATATTTGGGAAATTCTCTAATAGTTGAATCCCAGCTACTGACTCAAAAGTAAATGCTGCCAATTCTTACAACACAGCAAAAGGTCCTGAGACACCCAAACACCTCAATATGCTGCAAAACTAATATTTAGGGTATGCATGACCAACCAAAAAATACATATTGTAATAGCTATGTTTTACATCAACTTTTCTCTCCTTGTATACTATGGTTATTGCCATTGAAGTACCCAAAGCTTTTAAGAATTTACAGAATAGCTGAAATTATCTCTTGTGTGCTTTCCAAATGGCAGCCACCCTGTCCACCAAAAAATTCCTCATCATGGTAAGACAGTATTTGATTTTAGCTGAGCAAAAATTGCTGGCTGCATTTTCTCATTGTAGTGTATGACAGCACTTTGCTTTGTCTGGGATTTTTGAAGGAAATAAAACTTTCAGAGTTATAACTCAGACTGTGCAAGACTGCAAAATGTAAAACACAGAACTATCTGTACGAGACAGAAATTATGTCTAGGAATGCAAAGAACTGAAGAACCCCGAAAAAGAGTAATCCATAAAGTTGGAAATAGGCTGAGATGAAGAAGTGTCACATTGCTTGAAACCCCTGAGGGCAGAGACACAGAAGGCATTTTACAAAAATGGATTATTAAGGTGCTGAGGAGAGACAATTTCTACCTCCTTCTGGAACAGAGCATGGAAAATGAAACGACTAAAAATGAAACAAGATGTTTCACTCAGAAAAACAGTATTTTCTGAGCTCATGCCAGAGAAGCAAGTAATTATATGCCTCATACACAAGAATTAAGAGAATGCAAGCTAATATAAAAATAAATGATACACGGTACGTGCAGTGACATCAGAACCAGAAATTGGTACAATAGGTGTTAAATGCTCCACTGCGTCTTTCTTATAAAGTGCCTCTGATATTCTGTTACATGCTGGGTGGAAAGAAAACAGGGGTTCTGGAAGTGTAGCCACTGGCAGAGCTGTGATGGTTGAATTTAAGGTGCAAAAATGCTGCTCTTCCCCAGGCTCACCTGCCCCCAGCACCTGCAGGTGCTCCAGACACCATTAACTCTGGCCCCAGTGTCAAGCTCCTCATGGCATTCTGTACCATCAAACTGGAATTGCAAGCTTCAAACCAGAATGGTCAGTGCAGGAAAAAAAAAACCCAACACTATTAAAATATTTTGTCCCAATGTTTAAAACTGGCTTAATACCTTAACACACTCTTACTGTTTTTCTGATACCATTTTAATCAGATGCCAAAGTCCATATTAATTATCATTTAAATCATTAAAGTTTTGCTCCAGTTTATAAAACTGAAAATTATTTTTCCTTTTAATTCTCAAAAAATGTAGTCATAACACGTTCTTCCAGCGTAGGAATTTTTAATATGAAACTTTATGATGTGTAACAGTTAGAACTGGATTTAAAGTAAGATAAATTCTTAGTACTCAGAAAAACAAGAGAAGGGCATAATAAAGTGCACCCGTGTCCTTTTTGCATCTGTTATTCATACTCACAACAGGCTGCTCCAGTTCTGAAAGCAACTCAAATATCCACAAGAATGCAAGAATATCCACACAGGTATAAAAGCCACTCCTTCCAGGGAGTCAGAATGTCAAAATCAAGAACAAAAAACCAAAATGGTGACTTACCCCATTTAAAGGAAACGTTTTCCATGCCAGTTCTCCGAGGGCAGCTGTGGTGTCAAGTAACACAACTGAAAATGGAAAGAGAAATGGTGTGTTTGTGGCATCGCTTGGATTAGACATCTATAAAATATTAAACCATTACAGGCTGAACTCGCTATATTAGGCTTTCATGGCTTACATTTCATTACCTACCAAATGTCTACAGATATAAATTTAAAAAAAAAAAAAAAAATCCTAAATCTTTTGCAGAAATTGCTGCCAAATCACAATACAATACTGATATTTAGCCATTAAGTGGTGTCTAAATAAACATGCACATTTCTGCAGTCCCTTGCCCGGAAATCTAGAAGGTCTGTGCATGGACTTAAGCATTAAAGCTAATAAAATAAAGAAAAAGAGAGTTCCAAAAGTAAGTTGTTTGAGTTTTTTTTTTTTTAAATCAAACTTCACAGAAATAAAGTTACACCATATACAAACTGTATAACCCAGAACACAGAAACAACTTCAGTTTCCATTTTAGCTGGACTATCAGTGTTGAAAGCTGCTACATGTATTTTGCATCACTTCTGCCACATTCATTTTGCTTTTCTGATACATGACAGAATCTGCATTATTGTACTTGTGTATCACAAAATGTTTCTGCATTATTTTAATGCGTTAAACTACATTAGCTTTGTTTTTCTCTTCCATTCACTAATGACAAACAAAATACACAGCACATGAGATGTTCTACCCACATGTACTACTGCCCTCTAATGGAATTGTTTCATCCAACCCTCTCATTTCAGAAACCTAAACTAGGATTTAAACATTAAATTAAGTATTGCATAAGGAAATTAATTTTAATTATCCAATTGGTGTAATTTGAACACTCAGTTCCTTCTTACAGCCCCCAAATTCCAGTTCCTCTTTGGATGGTTAAATGATGGAGAAAATAAATGAAGCTATTAGTTTGGAACACGCCAACACTATCCATACAGTTTATGTTTAGTATTTTATGCTGCTGTGCACAATCTCCCACCTCTTATCCATGCAAATAATAAACGCACAGCTATCTAGAATGTTTCCAGCAAGCAGAACAGCAGCAGCCAGGGCATGGTTTCCTCTGTAAACCTTTAAGTTACAAAGGACTGGGGATCTGTTAGCTCCAAAAATTTAAGATAGTGAGTTTAGATCTTTCTTTTCCACAGAGAAGACCAAATGCTCAGCTGGTTTCTGAGAGTATTTAAGTTCATCTTAGGTGTTTGTTTCCTTCTCTCCATCTCTCTTCCCCTGCTCTCTCCACCCAGAAAACATGGACTATTTGTTACAGACTTTGTTTTCAGACGAATTTCAAGTTATATCTTGCTCCTTATCAAGTGCTATTCTGATGATCATTTAATTCTTTAACACTGGATTAAGTAAGTAATGAAAGGAAATGCACTGTTACTGCTAAACCTGCGGATCTGAGGGCAGAAATTAATTCTTTCTACAAATAACATCAGAGTTTAAAGTGTCATCTCAGTTCTATAACTTTTGTGGTAGCAGGACCACAATTTAATAAACATCATCCAGGTATCCATGGAAGAAGCCCCAAAATACAGGAAAGAAAACTAATTCATTTCGTCAGTGGAGCCTGAATTCATTAATTCCTCGCCTGAATTAATCAAGTACTATTTGAAAGCTCAAAGCTATCCATCAAAAAAATTTAAAAACTAGAGTAAGTTCATCACTGCAATTATATTAAGTTTAGATTTAGTTGAACCACGATCTAATATTTCTTAGATTTACCAAATGATCCCCAACAAATAACTGAATTTTGTTAACATACAGTTTTTTATACACTTTACATACCAAGCCTCTTGAATGCCCACACATGCTCACTTATAGCCCTGAAAACCCTCCAACTGGAGCTTAACAACTACTACCCAGAATTAGAATGGTGTCACCTTCAGAGTCCAAAATAAAAACCATAATAATGAAAAGGCATCCTTCCCAACAGTACCTGTATGACAAGACATTAAATAATTATCAATCAAAAATGTGCCAATACTGACAGATCAAGTAAATATTATGTTTATGTCAAAGAAATGCAAACTCCCGTAAAGCTGTGAAATCAACAGGGCCAGCTATACAAATGAGGACATGGATAAAGTCATAAAACCCTCGCACACTTCAGTGATTTGGAGATACCTACACGATAGACTTCAGAGTGGGGCAGAGATACCCGAGCTGGCTTGAAATTAGGTAATTAAGAAGCAGTCTATCTATCCCCAGCAGCACAGACCTGATGGCAGACAAATCTGCACTGCCAAGAAGCTTCCAGCTCACAGTTCGTTGGCAGGAAATTCAGGCTGCCAAGGAAATCCAGCCTAAGAAGGTGTCTACATCTGAATTACAGACGGGGATGAGCTTCCCATCTGCCTGCAGGGGAGTGGAAGTTTCTAGAACTGGAAATTGTCATGGAAAGAGACTAAAGAGAGGTGGTGGACACTACAGGTATGATGCTTGAAAGGAGAAAATCCCCTAAAAAATCAATGCAACCCTGTCCCTATGTTTCCTTCTTTGTACTCCTTTATATGCTGTAAAAAGCCCCATTCCTCTTAAACGAGACTTTATGCCAAGTGCCCGTTCTGAACAAGCCATTGGCTGCCCGCAGAAACAGAAGTGTCTGGGACTACTGCAGTTAATATTTATGAAAAAAGTTATTAATACATTGGTTGCAACAACTCAACAATGTCCACTCCACTCAGAGCAGCCCCTTTTCTGAGGTGACGCAGAGAGCAAAACCTGCAGAGCTGAACAGGAGTGAAAGAGTCGAGCTCTGCCATTACAAAGTCGTATCACAATTCAAAATTAACTCAACAGATCCTTTAAAAAAATCTCTTTGGATAAAGAGAACTTAGATTTACCACTCAAATGTCCTTCCTTAAATAAGTGAGCTAGGGATGCTGTCACTTGCCAACAGTAATATACAGATTTAAACATACACCTGTAAGCCTATCTTAGTTAACAGCAAAGTTCATCTCAGGAGTGTTTAGCTTTGTTTTCCAGTACACACTTTAATATATTACACTATTAGAACATATTATGCCATATTGAGCTTCAGTCTCCTTTTTTTCTGGACATATCTTACACTGCTATTATTAGACTTTACAACTGACATTAATCTTTTCAGAGGTTTTGCCTGGTCCTGAGGGAACTGTTTTATTTAAAATTATGGCAAGCAGAGCTCCAAGGACTGACAGTGTGGAACTTTAATTCCAATTCCAAAATACTCCTCTGAAGATGAACTCTGCAACTGTATCTGTACATCCAAGGAAAAAAAAGCTTTCCAAACATTCATTTCACCAGTTTCTTTTCTCTCCTTCCTCGTTTATACGTCTCCAGACAGTCTGACCCAGCAGTTTGAAATGAATAGAAGATTTTGGCCAACGTCATGGAATCACACCCCGGTATCAGAACAGGCTACAGGATCTCCTGCTCATTGTAGACCAAGGGCAAGGAAATTGCAAGGAAAGCTGAACAACAAACACATACTCACTGCTGAAAGCAACACCAGTGACTCAGAGAGCAGTGGAAAAATACCAGCATGGAAAAACACCAAGAGCTCCAGGTGTCCTGTGTGCGGAATCTCTCACCTGTACTGCGTAAGAGATGCCCCCGAAAAAAAAAGGAAAAAAAGGAAAGTTTCTGTATCTTCCAGCAGGGTAGGCAACCATTACACATGACACCCAGAAACAGGCAAAACTGGCACCTTTTTTCATCCCTCAGAACTCATAAATATAAACTTTGCAGTCAGTAAGTAAGACAAACACACTGAGCTTTTGAAGTCTCTCACTTCCAGCTCTCAAGAGAGTTGTTGCTCACTTCTGAAGGGGTTGTACTTTTTCTCCCATGTTTTATAGTCTTTTCCATTTTTAAAAAGAGGATCACAAACAGTATTCTGCAATCATTCCTTCTAACAATATATATTAAGAGCCCTGGCTATTTTTATCTCCTGTTTATATATCCAAGGTCACATCAGCCTATTTTTCGCTGCAGCATTGCACTCAGAGCCAGTTATTACTCTATCAAGATCACTGCCCTTCCCAGAATCACTTCTTTTCATCATTATTCTTTTTCAGTTTGGGTTGCATTTTTGCTCTTGAATGTACAAAGGCCCATTTGCTTATATTAAAACAAGTTTCATTTTCAAGGGCTGACCTTTACTAAGTGAAAAAGGCTCTCACCTGTCTGCACATCCTCCTTCTTTCTTTACTTAATACTCTTTTTCAAAGCATTGATTTGATATTTATTTTCATGTTACTAATGAAAAATGATGACCATTAGAATTTTGAATGGCAGACAATTGCATATCTCAGATTCTGTGACTTAATAAGTCACTGAAACCACTTTAGCATTTCTTAGACCTCAGTGTTTTTAAATCCATTTAGAAAAAAAAAACAAGCAAAATTTTTACTGTCAGAAGACTTTTGTCATATTTTGGTATAATAGAAAAAAAATCTAAACATATTACTTCTGTGGCTTATCTGCCTGAGGAAGAAACAAAAAAGATAAGCAATATGCAAGTTACCTTTGGCAATTAACAGGCAATCAACTGGGAAAAGTTATTTAAATGCTCAGGTTTTATGACCAGGCCCGTTTTCCATAAAACAAATAAAGTGGCATTCATTATATACGTGTCAATTGAATCCTTTTCCATAATTTTCCTTATTTTGCATGCAGCAGCTCCCTGGTTGAGGTGAGATTAATGAGATGCAGCAATAAAGCATGAGGAGCACCTGTCTAGATGGCAATTCTG
This sequence comes from Grallaria varia, assembly GCA_013396735.1. NCBI lineage: Eukaryota > Metazoa > Chordata > Aves > Passeriformes > Formicariidae > Grallaria > Grallaria varia. The sequence goes on from VWZG01011435.1 coordinate 218,768, forward strand.
CTGGGGAGGTATAGAGGAGTCACAGCAACTCATGTGGTAAACAAGGTACTGACAACACTGTTTGCCCGAGATAAGCAGGATTAGAGCCAGCAAAATATACAGAGTAATCCTTCGGCTCTCTTCAGCATTTCTTTATGTCAGATCTCAGGAAAATCCCCACTACCTTCTCATTGTAAAGAAGAGGGATAGCTGTGACTAATTGGGAAGCTGGGGAGTCTCCACCACAGGAGGCTTTGAAGGCACCTGAAACACCATCAGACCTGCTTTCTACATAATCTCCCCTTGCCTTGGGGCAGAGGGGGGAGATAAATGGCTTCTCCAATGCTGTGAGTTTTATAAAAATCTACTTACCTGCTTAATGGTGCTTCCCTTTTCTTTTCAAACCACAGCTCCAACACCTACGCTTTCCAATATTCCAGAATTCCCTGAGTCCCCGAACTCATTAAATTTACCATCAGTAGCCCAGAAATGTCCTCAGCCAATTCTTCCAGGACTCTTGGAAAGAACTATTTACACCAGATGGGGAGGACTTCACATTCTTCATATTATGTGAAAAAATCACTGATTTCTAATTTTCCCAATTTTGCACACAGTATTTTCTGCCTCTTTCTAAAAATTGTTCAATACAATTCACACATTTTTCACATTCGCTCACAGTGCAGTAGAGAAATTCCCATTGTCCCAGGTGTTGTGAAACTTGGGCTTTGACCTAATACAGTTTTTATCTTCACTCTTCTACTATATATTTTCTAACATGTATTCATTTCCGCTCTTTTCCATTAATTATTAGAAATGATAATATTTCTAGTTTCTGCTCTCAGGTTACCTCCAATGCAGGTTGGGCTGTTATCCAAAACTGGCCTTTTTTAAGGGTGCAATGATTTCCCAATCAAAAACTTTTAAAAGGAATGTCCACTTTCACTGCTTTACTTTCACACTCACACAAAGACATTTAGAACTCTCTTTGAATGAATGAGAGCTGGTCAGAGTAATTTTTTATGTACAAAACCCAACATCCCGTTTGTGACACATTCACCTTCTCAGTCCTAAGAAGTTTGCCATGTTATTAGATGGGCTTATGTTGGATAAAGACCTGTCTTTATCCTGCCGATGTTTTCCTCCATTAGCTGAGGTCTCCAGTGAGCATGTCCTAAAACTAATCCCCCATAGCACCATTTTTCTTTCCATACAGATGCTTAAGGAACAATTTACCCTCCTTTCTCATTTAAGTCAGTTATCTGCTTCAGTCTTGTTGTTCCCTACTACTTCCTGGATGGATATAACTTGAAATCCTGTGGCTCTGAGATAAGCACTGTTTGTGTTAATGTTGTTCTTTTGTAAAAAAGTGCTACCACCCGCCTTTTATATTCAACCTTTTTTTCTGAGGAACCATTATTATGCATTTCTTAGAAAGATCATTTCATAAATTAAATTAAAATTTTACAGAGTATTTTATGCTTTCCCACACTTTCCTAATGCTCCTGCTATTTCAGAGCCACTAAAATTATCCTTTCCACACCTTACATGCAAAGATGCATGTTCTCCTTAGAGGTGAAGGCCACTGGAATCCTACTGCTCCACCTCTCCTGGAATGGAAGCCAACATTCACACACCCAAAGCTTCAGTCTTCCATTAGCCTTTTCTCACACTGCCTTTCGTCCACTCTCCCTTGAAAAACCAACACGAATCCCTTTATATTCTCATGTTGTATTATCAGCATTGCCAACCACTGCAGACCCCCCAGTTACATCAGAGTAACCTCACTGGATTAAGTCTTAAATAGAAGAAGTGTCTCTCCTTGTGGTTTTTCTTCTTTTTTTTTTTTTTTTTTTTTTGTGGAAGGCTTTATTTAATTTGGATTATGAAATACATATTTTTATGCAACTCTGTCATGTAAATCAGCAAGATAAATAAATTCCCTACTTCATTCTTGCTATCTAAAATCATAAGATAACACACTGAGCGATCTAATTTATGTAATTATTTAAAATGAAAGAGTAATTCTTGTACCTCCTGAGAAAACTGATGGAGGCAGAAGCAATTGATTTCAGGTCTATCTTCACTACCATTATTCTAAATACTCCTAGACCCCTGAAGCTTGTGAAATGGAGTAGCAACCAACAGAACCTTGGAATGATACACTATTTCATTTGAACAATTAAGTGGCTAAGACATATTAAAGACCAAAGCTTATGTGTTCCTTTCTGTTTGCAATTCATTTGCCCAATATTTATTTTTTCAACTCTGCTTACTTCTCAGCAATCAGCATTTGTGAAGGCAGAAGGAAGAAAGAAGCCACTTGCTTCACAAACCACCTGCGTGTTTTAAATTCATTATTCATGCTGTGTAATTGCATCACAACATTAATTCAGAACAAGGGAAGACCATCATATATGATTATATCTGTGGAACAGGGAGTTATATGAACACCCACTCACATTTATATGAACATCAACTTACATTTCCAAGAACAAAAATGCAATTCTTCAATTTTTTCCAGATAACAACGCATGAAGTCATGGCAGGATGACAAAAACCTCACATCCTGAACAGGTGATCTAATGTGCTTTTCAACAACTACGAAGTCTCTATAAATAAAATTAAATCTGAATTAAACCCAGAAATACATGACACTCAAAGCTCTACAAGTAGGCTTAATTCATTTTATGACTTCTACCGAACCAAGGAATTAAGGTACTTGTCTTCTACTGACACCTTCTAAGATTTGGTAAATTACCTACAGACAAGGCTGGGAGGCTTTAAGGGAGCTTTAGGGTTTAAAATACCCAACCACACACATATTTTGACACAACAGTTTTATTTCCTTCCTAATGCCACTTCATTGTGAAATGAACAACTGCAGCACTTCAAACACCTATTAAAACGCTCTAATAAGCAATTATTGTAATTTGCAATTTATAAACTGTACACAGCCTGTACCTTGTCATTCCTCTACGTTAAATTACATGATTGATATTTGCACCTTTTTCCTTTTAGGATCAGGAAATACTTGAATATTCAGGACAAATTTAAGTATCTATTTTATGATGTTGGAGTTTAAGACATAGTAAGATTAAAAAAAAAAAACCAAAACAAACCTAAGAAGGACAGACTAATTTTCAAAAAACAGGAATCCTTGCATCCAAAAGAAATAACAGTAAAATTCTGCATTATGTTTTTTTCCATTATTTTTGTAGCCTGTTTTTAACAGCATTAAAATTTACTTAGAATAAAGCAGAAATATTTAAAAAAAACACCAAACAACAAACAAACACAAAACAAAACAGGCAACAGATAAAATAGTAAGAACTCATTCTGAAACTTTGTCAGTTATGCCCAGATGCTTTGATTCAAATGAAGGGTTTTGGGTTTGCTGGGGTTTTTTCCCAGTGTAGACATTATATAGCAGGCAATGGTCAAAGCCGAAGGGATCTCAGTAAAACAGATTATTTGCCCAACTGTAGGTTACAATTATTTAAGTCAAGGCTTCATAACAGTTTTCTCTACAAAGCACCTTGTGAGACCTACTTCTCTGTCATTAAAAAATAAAAAAAAATCCAGCAAGCAAAAAAAAAAAAAAAAAGAAATTACTTGTGCTACTGTTTTATGGAAAAACTGAGAAAGGAGTCCCTGCACGGCCACCTCCAGCAGGGGCAGCTTGGCGGGGAGTGGAACTAGAGATTCTCTCACCTTAAAGCTTGAAGGGGCTTTCTGCATGTGTGTTATGACCACTCAGATGGGGAACATCTCCCTAAAGCAACTTCTGAAAGACAGAAGTCTCTAAATGGTTATTCTGCTAGGTTAACACATTTTTATTTGCTTTTTTTCTATATCACAGTGCTGCCTTAGCACACAACTTTAATCCATATATATATATATATATACACACACACACATGTAACACAAATATAGCAAAGAAAGGGGAGAAATTAACCAATTTATCAGCCAAATGTATGTAATATCAGTCAGTAAAAGACCATCTTTCCCAGTAAGGTTGGTTCCATGTGTCGTTTCCTGAATGCCAAGTGGAGCCCTGGGAATCAGCTTGATACATTCAGTGGCACCAAATGAACCAGTTATAGAGGAAATGTATCTGTCAGTGCAGAAACACATGGCAATTTCTGCACTGCAATCTTTCTGGGACAGCAGATACAATTCCAAATTGGACATGGTTAGATCTTAACTACCTATTCTGTCACTTTGCAGGTTGGTTTGCTCCAAGACAGCTGTAAACATTATGTATTTTGAGGTTTAACATCGGCACTTGATTCTCCAATGCGAGTCTTAATCATAAGAAGAAGAAAAATAAAACTACTGAGGTAAAAAGAAAGCACAGTCACTTCAAAAATAAATGGGCTTACCTCAGAAACAGATGAGGCCCCAAGTTTTCCTCAGGTAATTGTGGAATGGAGAATGAGGAGATAATAACCTGCCTCTCCTAGCCTGTAACAGAGCTCTTCCCCCAAGAGCAGCGTCAAAGTGATTTCAAAGTGATTTTGTTGATCAATGCACTTCCAGACAGAAAAGCACGGCAGGAGAAGGTTCTGAAATCCCCGGCTCAGCCAGAAGGGATGAATTCCTACATTTGTAATGCACCAGAAGGGAATGAGCATCCTGATGTCAGCCCTGCAGGACAGGCAGGGAGCAGTTCCTGGGAGGTGCAGGCAGAGTGCTCTGCTTTAAGGGGTTCCTCACAATGAATGAGAGGGGGGAAAAGGGGTTTAGGTACCAGGGAAACAACGTGTTCTTAACCATTGACTCAGCTTTCATTGCTAAGCAGAGATTGCTGTTGAAATGAATTAAATTAATGCTTTTCACAGGTCCAGAAAACAACACTAGAGCTGCTTTATGGCACATAGCTGTATTATTTCTCCAAGCCTTTGGTTTTACATGTGAGATTCAAGGACCTCAAGAGCTAACCCAGATAAAAATACAACTCACTGAATTATTATAGGAGCCCAGGTGCTCTATGTAATAATTTTCATTCTGCCTTGAAAATACTAATTGATATTCATTTCACCATCATGTTCATGTCAACAGTAGATTATTGGGCAGCTTTTCCTAAATGAACATGAATACCTGACAGTTTTGTCAACCTTGTTTATTAACCTGAGTGTATCTTCATTAGGGGAACTGGAAACAAGTGAAATGCAGACAAATGGATTTATCATTCCTTGCACTGGCAAAGTACAAATGACTTGTGTTGAAAACAATTCCATTAGATTGGGACTAATGCTGAATTTAATATTCTTCACTTTCCTGTTAACCTTTCCTATTCTGCAGTCTTACAAGCATTTGTTTTTTTGTCTTTAACACTTTTTTTGAGTGGTGACAAAATGAAGGAAAAGTTTATGTCACAACATCCAGAAGTGAAAAAGCCATATAAACGCTTTTGGAAAAATTTAACAACACCTATGCATAGCTGCCACCCAGACTAATTACGAGGTTAATAACTCCACAGCTACTGCTCCTACACTCCACATTTCTTAGGATTTCCTCTTCAAGGAGGTTAGAAGCTTCTCTTTAGAGTTCATGGGCATAATCAAACCCACCCCAGGCACCAAATCCTTCTAGCACTGCTCTGATCCAAAGACCCAGCCCCTCTAACAGTGAGGTATGAAATGGTACTGCACAGGTTTGTTGCCTTTGCCCCCCAGTGCCACTGGGGAGGATGATACAGAAGGACCTTTCGGCCAGATCGTGCCTCTTTTCAAGGGAAGGGAGAACCAGAATCAACACAGACCTTCCCCACAGCACTTCCCTTTAAGGAAAGGAGTTTGGAAGAAGAGAACATGACAAATAGGGGCTGGGAAGACAGATGGCCACTGCTTACTCAAGTAGTTACTTAATAACCATAATGAAAAATTATCAGTTTGGTGACTCCCAGGGGCAGAACAGACAGATGTTAGGAGAGGTACAAAGGCTGAAGCAACTCAAGAGAGTTTGTGTTCAAGAAGCAGCACAGCCCCACAAAGAGCTGTTTGAGAATCTCAAGCTCACAAACCCAGGCAAGGGACCAGCTCGGGCTTTTTGGCAGAGCCCTGGAGGGTGGTGTGTTCTCACAGGTGCAGTCAGAGCTGCAGAGCTGCTTCAGCCGGGCTGAGAGCACAGACCGGGCGTGTGAAACCCTGACACGCAGCCAAAGCAAGAGCTGGGATTCTCAAACTGACACACAGGCAGATCAGACATGGGAACAACACTTGGGGAAGTTCCAGACATGAAACAGGAAGCCAGGCACTTGTGCAGAGCACAGACCCATCCACTGAAGCCAAAGACACTTCACTGCTCTCTCAGTGTCTGCTACTACTCCCACAGTTCAGCATAACTTCTTAACTCCAGGCAGGTAAATAAGTTTACTTATATTCAGTCCATATTTTTACATCACAAAAATGAAAAGGATCATTTCTATTTTGCAGACAGAACAGTGACAATACAGAAAGCAGAGTACAAACAGCCCATCAACAGATCTCACCTACCCTGCTCTCAAGATCATAGTAATGTAACCTTGCCTGTAGGAAGTGGTACAGAGGGTGGAAAAGCACAGCTGTTCAATCCCCATCTGTTGCATTGCTGCAGACTGAACTACCACTCAGAATTTATTCACAGGACATATAAATGAGCCTTCACAAGTGACAGGACATTTATTGCTATCCATTACAGACCCATGGCAATGCCATATAAGCAGGATGAAGTTAGTAATTCATAGTCTGATAAAAGGACATGCTCCCTGATCTCCCCAATGACCTAATATCCTGGTTTTGGCTGGGATGGAGTTCATTTTCTTCTTCTCAGTAGCTGGTGCAGCGCTGTGTTTTGGATTTAGCATGAGAATGTGTGTCACACACTGATGTTCTGGCTGTTGCTTTACCCCAAATCAAGGACTCTTCGGTGCCTCATGTGCTGCCAGTGCCCAGGAAGCTGGGAGGGAGCATGGCCAGGACAATTGATCCAAACTGGCCAAAGGGATATTCCAAACCACAGAGCATCATGGTCAGTGTTTAAACCCAAGGGTGCTGCCTGGAAGGGGCTGATCCCTTCTTGGGACTGGGCTGAATACTGGAGAGTGAGTGGTGAGCAGCTGTGCTATGCTTCACTTATGTTTAATTTCTCTCCTTCCCTCCTTTTCATTCCAACTTACTATTATTACATTTTACTTTGTTTCAATTATTATACTGTCCTTTTACTTTTTTCCCCCATGCTCCTCCTCATCCCACCAGGGGGGTGGGGGAACAAGCAAGGGGCTGCCTAAGGTTCAACAGTGACACCCAAGAGAGCAAGGGACTTACAAATGGTAGGGGAGGGCTATTAAGCCTACATTTGGTTTTTTTCTGCTTGTTAAAGGTAATGTGGTTGGTAATAACTTGACCTGTCAGCAGATAAGGAGAGTCATCAGCAGTGCCACAAGCTGTGGCCTTATCAAAGCAGAATCAGTCATGATTTTCAAATGTGTCAAGGCTCTCAAACAAATCGATCTTTTTTTCTCCTTTGCTTCTCAAAAGGGTATCTCATTTGCTTGATAAGTTATCTGCCTGAGAAGTAAAATATTTAATATAGCTGGCCTTGCTGCTGTAGTCAGAAAGTGATCAAGATGTACAGAAGAAGACTTCAGCAGAAGTCATATGAAAATAGCCTTCCAGACAATGCAGAAAACATGAGGTTAACATCTGGCTATATTACATATTTTGTTTTGGTTTTTTGTTTGTTTGGTTGGTTAGGTTTTTTAATGCAGAACCTCAAAAACACACCAAAATAAATGCAACTTGTTAAAAAGCAGAGTTGTTGCAGTCCTGACAAATATTCCCAGAGATATCCTAGGTTTTCATTCATGATGGTAAAATGTTTCTTATCTCCTTTGATTAAATATCCACAGCTAGTCAGTTTAATATTTTTGAGCTTTGTAATTCTCTCTTTCACTGAGTCTGTCTGTCACTTTTTTCCACTAGCTCTTCATTTATAATTTATGGTGTCAAGCACCAAGTTTTCACAGCATGAACATTTTACAGGTGCTAGGTCAGGCTGTCAAGCTAAAGTACATCCTAATAATCAGGAGCTTTGAAAAATCTCGGTGTCCTTACCTACAGTGAAACATCAGCATGAAGCCTCAATTGTTTTTATGAATTAATCAGGTTTGCAATACTTTTATCAACAAATAAATATCGTGTCACTTACTTGAGAGGAAATAAGTATTGACTATCTAACCAAAGATCAAATTGCTTTAAAATATTGGACAGCGTGGAGCACTCACCTCTACTATACACAGATTTTGAGCTTTGAGTGATATACTTTTAATGCACATTTGTGAAGATTTAAATTTTAAAGATAACTGAAGAGCATAAAATACATCAGAGAATGCCTTCATTCACACAGTAAACTGTTACACCTGATCTGTTGAGTAACAGGTCTCGTATTCAACAGTATATAGCTATTCTCTTTTCTTTTGGGACTACATAATTTCATTGGAGAAAACAAACTATTTTTTCTGATTTCACATCAAGAAGCAAAACCAAAAAGACTACTTTTCTATATTATTTTAGATTTTTTTTTCAAGTTTCATGTAGTGCAAGGGGAGATTTGGATACGCTGCAGGGAACATTTTTCAATATTCTCTCTTCCTAGTCCACAGATCTTTAAACACCAACAGAAGAAAGGAAAACTTTGGAACTTCACAGCATAATACTAATATATAATTAAATAAAACAGCCAAACTTTCTGCTAAAACTGTGAGAAGCAAAACAGCCACCCCTGATGTGACTGAAAAGAGTCTTCTCGGTAAAAAGGGGCTGTCATGTGTAACACACATAAAGGTGGAAGCAATTTGTGAGACTTGAACTGCCCTGAAATGAACACAATGATTTGGCAGGTCCAGCACTGCATCAGGAAAGGCAACTGCTGCAAAGGCAGCAGCTCTCTGACTTAGTTCAGAGCTCCAGTTCCAAGGGCTACTTGAGACTGAAGTGCCTGTTACACAACCCAGTGATGCAAGAGGAATGTCACGGAGGATCGCTGGAGCGCTGCCCAGGGACTTGGAGGCAGTGCCAAATATAGACAATATAATAACCCACGCACACTGTTACTGCAGAACACAGGAGCCTTTATATTTGAACGATTGCTGCAAAGGAAATGTTTGAACTAAAATGTGCTTCATGCCATTTTTCTTCAAAACCTCCCCCACCCTTTTTCTCTTCTGCCTGAAATGTCTGAGCACAGAAAAAGCACGAGAAAGGGACAAATAGTGCCACAACTGTGGAGATGAATTACTCTACTCAAGGAAAAATAGGCAATAATTAAAAAAAACTCTTTGTTCCTATCTGAAGACTACAATATTATGAAAATTCTCATTTTGTGCAGGAATCCTATCCAGTGTATCACAGAATTACAGAATAGTTCAGGTTAAAGGGGTCCTCTGTAGATTATCTAGTCCAGCCCCCTGCCATGGGCAGGGACATCTTTCCCTAGATGAGGCTGGTCAGGACCCCATCCAGCATGGCCTTAGACACTTCCAGGGGTGGGGCAGCCACAGCATCTCTGGGCATCCTGTGCCAGGACCTCACCATCCTCCCAGGGAAGAATTTCTTCCCTATACACAAACAAAATCTACCTTCTTTCAATTTAAATCATCACCCCTTATCCTGTCACTGCAGGCCCTGGTAAAAAGTCTTTCTCCATCTCTTTTACAAGCTCCCTTTCCATATCAAAAAGCCGCAGGAAGGTTTCCCTGGAGCCTTCTCTTCTCCAGGCAATCCCAGCTCTCCCAGGGTATCTCTGCAGGAGAATCATTCCAGCCCTCTGACCATTTCCATGGCCCTCCACTGGGCCCCCTCTAACAGATCCCTGCCTTTCTTGTACTGGATGCAGCACTCCAGGGGTTTCATCAGAGTGGAGTAGAGGGGCAGAATCACACCCCCTTGCACCTCTGCTTTTTCAGCAGCCCAGGACACAGTTTGTTTCCAGGGCAGGAAGCACACACTGCCAGCACAAATCCCTTTTTTGATTCACCAGCACCCCCGAGTCCTTCTCTGCAGAGCTTCTCTCAATCCATTCATCCCCCAGTCTATACTGGTTTGGGGGATCATCCTGACCTTGTTGAATTTCAGGAGGTTCACATCTATCTACATACTCAGTACATACATCTATGATCCAGTGTGAAATAGTTTTTACCAAGACAAAAACCTAGCCTGAAAAATTACTACTGCTTTGTACTTGTTCCCAAGCAGGTTTGTCATACGTAAGTACATGGAGAATGTAATTTATGCTCCTCCTTTAGCAAATTCTGTAGTTCATACAGATGACTTCTTTTAAAGCCCCAACACACAAAATTCCATAGAAATATTTTGTTTTCACCTTTCATTGAGGATTTTACCAGGTGTAATTAAAGCAGAGAAAACTGGGTTGCAGAGTGACCTAAATTCTGCTAATGAAGCCTTCCAAAACTGCATGTCTTTTCTATTTCAGTTTCATTTAAAAGGAATCTACTATAGCATGGGTACATGCCTGCTTATTGTAGGGGTAAAGCCCCCTCCCAGTTTGCTCTTCTTCCAGCTCCTCTGATGGAAGTAGGAGCCCCTGGAGTGCCCCTATGGGACCAGCTGCCCTAAATACCAGGAACAAGAGATGGGAGAAGAATTGTCTAATCCACCCACTCCCAGATTTACTTCACCACAGGTCTCCTGCAAGTTTTACACAGCAGATAATTTAATATTTTGCCTTGCCTAAAAATTATCCCTCCCTGATTTTAAGGTTCTCTAAACGGCATAGTCAGTCTTGTTGGGGCTATAAAGGGTTTGGAAGTAAAGCTGGAGAAATGGAGCGCAGTGTTACCTGTGGAAGATGCAAACAGCAAAGCAGCAAGAAGGAAACAGCAACAAGGAGGGGCAGCAAACCAGCTGTTTTGTGGCAAGGGCGGGAGCCACCCAGATCAACAAGCTCTGAGCCCAAAATTCCACTGGTTAAGGAGAGGTGTTTTTACCCAGAGACTCAGTGAGCAGATCTGACAGCCAAAGAAAGCCCCAGTGAAAGCGGGATGCTGTAGGAACAGCAGTTTGGTGAAGGACCAACAGACTGATAATGGCTTGAGTGGGTGAACTAGAGCAGTCAGGCAATGCATTTGCAAGAGCATAATGTGAATTGATGAGGCTAAAAGGACACACAGGAGTAAAGCTTCAGAGAGGTCAAAGATCTTTCCCTTCCTTCCTTGTTTCCTCCCTCTTAAATTCATGTCTTTCTCTCTTCCTTTCCATCTCACTCCTTTATCCAAACCCCACTGCCACGTGCTTATATAGTCAGTCACAGACCAACATGCAAGTTTCCAAGCTAAGTGTGACATTTACTAGTAAAACTCTGAGATTTTGTGGACCTTCTGACTTTCGGTGCTTCTTTTGACCACAAGCTCTTTTACACATCTTGGGTGCTCCTTCCCCCTTAAGGGTGGGATGTCACAACAGAGAGAAAGAGGGAGAAAGAGAGAGGAAGAAAAGGGGGAAGACCGAGATGGAGATATGTTATGTTGAAAAGCAAAAAAAGAATTCACAATAAAAGAGAAAGGTTATATGTGTTGCGGGAACACCTGGGCTGGAGAATACTACATGGCCAGGATGGGTACTGAAAAGTGGTCATGTATTTAGGGGCTGCACAGGCAGACAAAACACTGTTAAAAATAAACATTATTATTCTTTGCACATAAGGAATGATGCACAGGTTGAAAATTAGAGGTTTAGCACATATTTGCTTTCATTAAAACAACTTGTCACCACAATTGTACCTTGAATCCAAAATGTATCATCATCAGTAACTGATCTGTCTAAAATCCCAAATCACAGTCTTACAAAATGCAATGATTTACACGACATATTAAAACAACTGAAGCTGTCTTCCCTCCTCATTTCAGACTGCATGATAGAAGCCTGTCTGCAAGAAGTAAGGTTTCATTATCATTAATGACAGAGTTATTCTGGAGTAAACAATACCCTTGATAGAATTAGCATACATTAAATTAAGGCTGTTCAATCTATGACGAGTTTCAGGCCAAACATTTTTTTTACTCGCATTTTTTTCCTTTGCCTATAAAGAGGATTAGTGAGATTATAATGAGAGTGAAATAAGAAGTGAGTGTTAATAGAAATATTTCATGGTTAAAATTAAGCATACAAGTGCATCCCTAGTTAAAAAAGCAACTGTAAAGGGACATAGCATCTAAAATTGAATACAAATTTGCATATTGATGTAAAGCCTTGTTTACTACATGAGCTACCACCATACTTGAGCAATTTGAAATACTTACTACTCTCACTTTCCCACCTGTTCAAAATCATTCCCAGACTATGAATATAATACTCAAGTGGCAGGTTTCTCTACCCTCTACAGAATGCAATCAATTATTGGTTCACACTGTTTCCCACCACCAATAATGAATGCCTTGATCACAATCTCAGTGTGCTTTTTTGATTGTCCACAGTCTCTTCATTTCCAGTGCTTGCTCTCAATCAGATCAAGTGATTTAAATCTCATACTTAATTTAAAACAGACGAAGGGGGAATTTAAGATGTTTCATTCATGTAAATGCTGAATTTATAACAATGAATATTATCTTTTATATTGCTCTACAGCTTAATTTATTTCATCTAAGGGCAATAAAACAGAGTAAGCACTGAGCAATCCTAATAGCCAAGCAGAATCAAATTAGGGAAGAAAAAGCTGACATCTGAATTATAGTGCATTAAGGTAAAATTACAGCTGAATTTGAGGATAATTTCATCAATTTGACTTCAAGAAAGCAGTACTTCTTTCAGCCTTATTTCAGAATTATACAAACAGAAGTGTTTCGGATCTACGAAAATTATTTATGTTTTCTTGTTAAGATATCACTAAATTACTACTTGTGTGACAACACCACATTGGTAGTGAACATTCCAGCTTATCGTGTACATTTCATTGTACAAATAAAACTATTAGGATACCAAAAAAAGTAATAAAAGCGCTTTTAGCTGCTTTAAATAGGGAGCAAAAGAGGTCAGCAACTTCATAAAAGGCATGCTTTTGAGACAGACAGTATTTGACTGTGCCATTTGTAGTGCAATTCCTCAAAGACAAATAATAAATAACATCAGTCTCATGACTTAAGTAATGTTCTTGGCCAAAATAGGCTTGTTCTAATGAGATTTTTTTTCATGGAAAAGTTGGGAGGCACTGTCGGCTCAACCAAAGGCTGAAACACTGTGTGGAGGGCTATGAGAAGGAATGATTTTTCATATCTGGGACAATAAAGAAGGAGGGACATTATATATAAAACATCAGACAATCAAAAGAGAGCCAAGGAGAATTTCTTTTACAAAGTGGGAGCCTGGCAGCCGAGAGGGAAGGTAAGATGGTAACATCTTGACTGATGGCAAGCCAACCAAAGATCAATCAAACAACACAGGAATGAAGAAGACGTATCACAGAAACCGGCCAGTCTTCCTAATAAAAATACTACTACTGCACAAAGTACCAGTAAAACCTCACCAGCAAAGCTCTGCGTGGTTCTGGCCACCTTTGTTCAAGAAAGAGTGAATTAAACAGGATGAAGAAGTAGCAAAGGCTTAACTGTCATAATGATCAGAAGTCTCTTGAATGAAAGATGAAAACCACACAGCAAAACCCAAAAGAAGAGAGATGACTCTTCCTACAACAGTGAGCTGGATTAAAAAAGAAGAAAAAAAAAAAAAAACCAAACAAGAAAGGAAACATGTTTTGAAGCTTTGGGACAACACCAGCCCAAGCACAAATAAATAAGCACCATTCACTAATAAATGCAGTCAATAAATGTATTTGGATTTCAGAGCACTGAAGTTCAGACCAAGCTTCCAAGAGGAACAATGAGGGAACATGGTTTAACTAAATTAAGAATGAAAATTAATCAATTTTTATACAGCGTCCTGTGGTTACTTGGTGCTGTATATTGTGTAGTAACATATAGCATTTGATGACAGGAACAAAGCTCTTTCCCAACTCTGTTACAGTGACAAAGCCCCTCAATGCAATGCAAACAGTCTTGGCAGGTACTACCAAAATGCAAATACTATTCTTTCCCTCAAACACAATTAAAAAACACTTTCAATGCCAGTAATGTTACAGCACCATATTTTCCTCACCTCCAAGGAAATTAAGCCCCTTGCTGAATGATAAACTGACTCTTCCACTGCTAATTTAATTTCCTGTCTTTGAAGCTGATGGTGACCTCTCCCCTCCAACCCATCTGCTTTTGGATCACAGTAAAAAGAACTAAAATAATTCTTGAACCCACTTCACAGCAGTTTAATATAGATCTCTGTGAACTACTGCATTTATCTTTAACATAAGTCTCCAAAGGACATAATCCACATTATGGACTAATAGCCTGTAAAACCGCATTTTACGAACTGCAGCAGTTTTAAGCAATAAAAAGAGAATCAATGGACTCAAGCTGATAAGATTTCTTTCCTACTCTACACTGGAATTAATTTATTTTTTTATATATTTTAAATTATGTACTAGAACCTGCTTGGAATCTAAAAGTCTCTATGCTTACAGCTAGAGATGAAGGATTATTGCATAACCTTTTTTTTTTACACCCAGACTAGACACAAAATTCTGTAAATTAGAATATTCATGTAAGAGTCAGGAAAACCAGATTTTTTTATCTTCTCTACCTTCTTCCTGTTTTCTTCTCCTCTCCATTATCAAAACTGTACTGTTCCATCTCACTATTTGAGAAAAAGGATAGGCCACTGCTATTTTAAGAGCTTTAGTCACGAATTGTATCCCTTTACTGTAATGAAAATCATACTGATGTTCCTTAGAGCTGCATAAATATTTGCCTGCTTACATCAGAGACTCAAGCACCCACAAACACAGCTAAAGGATAAAACATATTAGTGCAAAATATTTAACAGTTCTTCAATCACTCTTTGCACAGACTGAACATCAACTCACTGACTTCTTGCTTTCCTACACACACATTATAAAAAACAATGCTTAAGTGAGAGCTATTACTAAGAACCTGCCCACAGCAGGACTTTTTTTCCTATTTTTTTGAGATACAGTCCTTATGAACCTGGTAATTATATTATATGCTACAGTGAAGGAATGAAATCTCAAACCCCCAATGTCTTTGGTAGTTTCATCTGTCCTGGAGAGGCAGAAAATTCTCATCTGCTCAGATGGTGGTGATTGGTTTTACTCCAAAAATATAAGCAAGACATACAGACCTATCACCTGTAAAGAGGTTTCTCCTTGCATAGCACATCAGAATACTTCACCAAACCCCAGTATCGTTTTATCCAAATTTTAGTGTTTCAGAGGCAAAAAAAAATTTCTACACCAGAAAGAGGGAAAAAAGCTAACAAGCTTCTGCCTAACAACAATAACCCCAAACAGAAAGCTCTGCCCAGCTTTCTCTTGCATTCCCAGCTCTGCCACATGTCCATCCTGGTATCATTCACACCCAGAACATCAGCACAGCCTGGGAAATGTCTCCCACTTAGACCTGACTTCTGTGATGCACCAACTCCCCTTCTACCCATTCCCTTTAAGCCTTTTTTATAAACCAAACACTGCACCTTCAAATTACAGTGTATCCTTAATTTTATTTACACCACGGAGTGCAGCTCCAGATGACTCACTTCAGCCATCCTTGTCTGCAAAGGGACATGCAGTATGTTATCTTCCTGCACAAAAAATATTGGGCTATTTGGGGATTTTTTTATTTAATTTTTTTTTTTCATTGACTCCTAATTCTGGAATTTCGGGTGAATCACTGGAACCTTGCAATTCCAGAGGGTGGGTGTTTCAAGAGAATGGGATAACCTGATTCCACCAACAGTGACTTGTGTAGTTCCCAATCACAGTGGGAGTTGCTAAGAAAGGCTGCACAGAACACACAGCACATTGACCACCCCTGTTCCAAGGTGTGTGCACAGGGAAGAAGATACCCAGGCCAGAGAGCTCAGCTGGGTTCTCAGAATGGCTTTTTTCTCTCAAAGGGCCACACTGGACTTTATTCAAATGCAGACAACCAGGGGGAGAAAACAAAAACCAGACCAGGACCTTTATCAATGCAACCACCCCGTAATTTCGTGATTTTTTTTCAAAACTCAGAAGCTGTGGTGGACTATTACCTAATGTTAAGGAAACTTCCCAATCTTACCATTCAGGAAACTCTCTGGTAATCGTATTCCCAGCGCCAAAGACTTTCCCTGCTGAGCCCAAAGCCCGTCACAGCAGCAGCTCCAGCGACCCAAGGGTGCCATGTTTGATGCCCTCACGTCCCCCCTCACACCATCAGACCCTTTGGACCCCCTCACAGTCCCACTGACACAGTCACACCAGGTTTCCTCACCAGTTTGATGCCACCGTTCCCTGTTTGACACCCTCACATCCCACTGGCACCATCAGCCCCGTTCGACACCCTCAGGTCCCACTCACACAGTCAGACCAAGTTCCCTCAGCAGTTCAATGCTCTCATGTCCCACTCCCACCTTCAGCCCCCTTCAACGCCCTCATGTGTCCCCTCCTCACCCCATTAGAAACCCTCACGGTCCCACTGGCACCGTCACACCAGGTTTCCTCACCAGTTTGATGCCAGGGTGTCCCCTTTGATGCCCTCATGTCCCCCTTCCATCTTCAGCCCCTCCGATGCCCTCACAGTCCCACTCACCCAGTCAGCCCCATTCGAAGCCCTCACATCCCACTGGCACCGTCACACCAGGTTTCCTCACCAGTTTGATCCCAGGGTGCCCCATTTGACACCCTCATGGTCCCACTCCCACCTTCAGTCCCGTTCAACACCCTCACATCCCACTCCCACAGTCACACCAGGTTTCCTCACCAGTTGGATGCCAGGGCGACCCCTTTGATGCCCTCACATCCCACTGGCACCTTCAGCCCCCTTTGACGCCCTCACGTTCCCCCCTCACCCCGTCAGACACCCTCATAGTCCCACTGGCACCATCACAACCGGGTTTCCTCACCAGTTTGATATCAAGGGTGCCCCATTCAACGCCCTCATGCCCCACTGACACCCTCACATCCCACTCACACAGTCAGGCCTAGTTCCTCACCAGTTTGATCCCAGGGTGCCCTGTTTGATGCCCTCACAGTCCCACTCCCATCTTCAGCCTCCTTCAATGCCCTCACAACCCCCCCACACCCCATCAGACACCCTCACGGTCCCACTGGCACTGTCACACCAGGTTTCCTCACCAGTTGGATGCCAGGGTGACCCCTTCGATGCCCTCACGTTCCCCTCCCACCTTCAGCCCCCTTCGACCTCACATGCCACTCGCACTGTCACACCAGGTTTCCTCACATGCCACTCGCACTGTCACACCAGGTTTCCTCACCAGTTCAATGCCCTCACGGTTCGACGCCCTCACACCCCACTNGGGTGCCCCCTTCGATGCCCTCCCGTTCCCCTCCCACCTTCAGCCCCCTTCGAGGCCCTCACGTCCTCCCCTCACCCTGTCAGACACCCTCATAGTCCCACTCCCACCATCACACCAGGTTTCCTCACCAGTCTGATGCCAGGGTGCCCTGTTCGATGCCCTCACGTCCCACTCCCACCTTCAGCTCCCTTCGATGCCCTCACGTGTCCCCCCTCACCCCGTCAGACACCCTCACATGCCACTCGCACTGTCACACCAGGTTTCCTCACCAGTTCAATGCCCTCACGGTTCGACGCCCTCACACCCCACTGGCACCGTCACACCAGGTTCCCTCACCAGTTTGATGCCAGGGTGTCCCCTTCAACACCCTCACACCACACTGGCACCATCACACCAGGTTTCCTCACCAGTTGGATGCCCTCACAGCACCCCCCGTGCACCATCAGCCCCCTTCAACACCCTCACATCTCACTCACACAGTCAGGCCTAGTTCCTCACCAGTTTGATGCCAGGATTCCCCATTCAACACCCTCATGTCCCCCTCCCGTCTTCAGCCTTGTTTGATGCCCTCACACCCCACTCTCACCGTCACACCAAGTTCCCTCACCAGTTTGATGCCAGGGTGCCCTGTCTGATGCCCTCACATCCCACTGGCACCATCAGCCCCTTCAGACACCCTCACATCCCACTCACACAGACAGACCAAGTTCCCTCACCGATTTAATGCCAGGGTGCCCTGTCTGATGCCCTCACATCCCACTGGCACCATCAGCCCCTTCAGACACCCTCACATCCCACTCACACAGACAGACCAAGTTCCCTCACCGATTTAATGCCAGGGTGCCCTGTCTGATGCCCTCACATCCCACTCCCCCGGTGAGTCCCATTTGACACCCTCACAGTCCCATTCCCACCCTCAGCCCTGTTCAGTGCCCTCACGTCCCACCCGTACCATGAGACCAGGTTTCCTCACCAGATTGATGCCAGGGTTTCCTTAGCAGAGCCTCAGTTGTCTCATCCCCTAAAGCCATTTCTTCACAGCGCAATAACAGCTCAAACTGGTGCCTCAGAACAAAGAGCCCCTGGGCTTTTATCCCCTCACAGTCCAAGCGGTCACCTGGAGGTGCCACAGGTGCCCCCAAGTGTCACAGGTGCCCACAAGTGCCACAGGTGCCCCCAAATGCCACACGTGCCCACAAGTGCCGTTCACAAGTGCCACAGGTGTCCCCAAGCACCCTCAAGTGCCACAGGTGTCCCCAAGTGCCACAGGTGTCCCCAGGTGCCCTCAAGTGCCGTAAGTGCCCCCAAGTGCCACAGGTGCCCCCAAATGCCACAGGTGCCCACAAGTGCCGTTCACAAGTGCCACAGGTGTCCCCAAGCACCCTCAAGTGCCACAGGTGTCCCCAGGTGTCACGGGTGTCCCCAAGTGCCACAGGTGTCCCCAGGTGCCCTCAAGTGCCACAAGTGCCCACAAGTGTCACAGGTGCCCACAAGTGCCACAGGTGCCCACAAGTGCCACAGGTGTCCCCAAGCACCCTCAAGTGCCACAGGTGCCCACAAGTGCCACAGGTGCCCACAAGTGCTACAGGTGTCCCCAAGTGTCACAGGTGTCCCCAAGCACCCTCAAGTGCCACAGGTGTCCCCAGGTGCCACGGGTGTCCCCAAGTGTCACAGGTGCCCACAAGTGCCACGGGTGTCCCCAAGTGCCACAGGTGCCCCTTGCCAGCCAAAGGGCGGGCACTTCACTGCCCCTCACCCGGAGCTCAACCTGCAGCTCCAACCAACCACCGAGCTATTATTTGTAAAAGAAAAAGCTGTTTATTGGAGCTGAAAGGCAGAAACGCAACATTCAGGAACCTCTTGGGGCTTCTCAGCCGCTTTTAGTTCTGAACTGGGAAAAGCTCTGTGTTTGGGGGGGTTTTTTGAAGGGTATTTGGGTGAAAGGATCGGTTTGGTAATCCTGCTGAGGGAGGGGAAACTCTTGTAAGGCATTAAAAACTGACCAGGAGGAAAAAAAAAGAAGAATAAACAGCCAGATATTGTTGGCAAAAACTACATAGCGAGATGAAGCAATGCTCTCTATTAGAGTCACTTTTTGATATATTTATTAAACAGAAAGGAAGTAACTAAAGATGATAACTCTCAATCTCTTCTCCCTTAAAAAGAATGCAAGTCAGATGCAACTATGCTTGAATTGCAGTGGAGTAAAATGAGTGTACAGAGGAAGGCAGGACATAAAATTAGTCCTTAAATAATTCTGGACTCATCTAAACATTGAAGCAATTCAGAATTTCATTTCATAGAAAAAAAAATTAATCAACTGATATTCCACGTAAGAAAAACTAGATTATAAAACATTCAGCCCTCCAGGCTGAAGCCTGAACAGTCAGATGAGCTGTATGGTAATTTGTCCATTAACCTTTACAATGTTGGTTCCATGATCCACCTGAACCAAGAAGGGAGATACAAATGCAGAACAGGAAGCAGACTGGCTGTTGTCACTAGATTTAATGTAAGCTATGTGCAGCTCTAAATGTCAGCATCTAATCAAGCCTAATCTATTATTGATCTTCTTTTCTGTTTGCAAAATATTCAAATTTCCGTCAGCTTTTATTTCTTGAGGCACATCTGTCAAGTATAAAATACATTTATTGGACCACAGTTATTAAAAATAATTTCCTAATTTGCTTTAATATAATGGAAATCCACTAATGCCAAGGCCTCAGGACATTACTTAAAATCAAAACTACTTGTTACAAAATTTGTAAGGAAAATTATCAGCATTAAAGTGCATAGGCTATGCATTACTGCAACTTCTAATGCACTGTGGCAACAACAGGTATGCCAGGAGAGAGGGATAAAATGAGAAATCAGCTGCAAGTGGGACCTCCTTTATGGTTATGGCTCTTGTTACTTACAGCACTGACAGAAACCATCTAAGAGAAGAGGAAGGTCAAGAAAAATAAAAAGAGGAAAGACAGGCAAGGCCAAATGAACTGATAAAAAGAGCCACAGAATGGGAGGTCACAATCGTCGCCCAACCTCGAGAGGACAAACCTGGCATGTCACCTGAAAATGAGCTTATTTCACATGCAAGTTTCAAAATTCCTCTGCTGTTCAGCACAATCTCCTGGCAAGGTGCGTGCCTTCATTACCATCTGATGCTCATGCCATGGAAGGTGGCATCTCTCCTGTGTTAAAGAATTCAGATATTTCAGCAGAGGATTACACTCTGAATCTAAATAAAGCACCCTATGTGAATGGTATGCGGAGAGAGAAAAGAAAAAAAAAAAGGGGGGGGGGGTTAAAATATAAAATTTGCAGAAGGAAAGTTCCAATTACCTCCCTTTTCACACTGTTGGGATTAGCAAGTCCCACGACAGTAAAAGTCAGGAACTCCGAGAACTGGAGCAGTCCCCAGGGCTCGCAGTGCACAGCAGAGAGAGCCAGAGCTGGCTCCCCAAACGGCACGGAAGGTTCAGACCTTTAATTCGTGTGGTGCAAATCCACTTCATCCGCAGTCACCATTTCTACAAGCTGGGTTTTGATACCTCGTGGGTTTTTTAAGTGGGAAGACGATGTTCCTAGCAGGGAACAACGCAGTTCTGCACGGGAATCAAAAATAACCACGAGTTTCACTGAAGACTGCACTGAAAACCAAGGTTACGTCTATCTCTGCCACTTACCTGTGAGCACAAAAAACCCTATTTCCTTGGAATATGCACTGAGTGTCACAAAGTGCTCACCTCAAGTAAAGGCACTGGCCTTCAGCCCTTCTCCTCCGAACAGGGGCTGTACAAACACAGAAGGCTCACTCAAAAGAATATTGATAAAAATTGGTAGCTTTGAAGACACTCAACACTGAAAAAATAACTCTGCCTGCAGTCTAATGTTTGCACAGAGCCAAGCATTAAACAACAGCCACAAGAAAGGCTGGATTCCTTCCAACCACTACCATCCATTCTCTGCACTGGAGGAGATGCCCTTTAGGCAGTCTACAGAAAAACAGAGTATAAGATAACATCATTATATTCATCTGCATCAAGAGGAGAATGTGGAAATACCATCTGATTTTCTGGTTGACTTTTACAGTCCCAAATTTCTTCAGGTTCAGCCTTTATATGGTACCTCTCTCTAGCAGACCATTTTTTCATTGTACAGGGTACACATTCATTCCTCTTCCTTTGACTACAGCACATGTACACCATTTTAAAAAGGCAAATTCTTACCCTCAGCATGAGATGTTTATCTACAATTCTTAGAGAAGAGAATTAAGCTAAGTCTTTCTGAAATTCTGGGTCTGGAAATGTGCAGTGTCATGACTTTTTTGTCACATGCCAAAATCACAGGGTAACCATTCTTGCTGCTGTCTCAGCAGCAACAGGGTTTGGGTTTCCGTGTTTCTTCATTCCTAAATACTAACAGGATTCATATCTACCTAAGTTAAATGTTCCTCTAAGAAATAAAGTCCACTGAACTCAAAAAATTATTAAATCTGAAATAATCCTCAAAGTGGGTGTTTCCACTGTATCATTCTGGCATGTAAATGTTTGGCAAGTTCTGCAATACCAAAAAAAGCAATCTAACAGAGACAAAGATTTCACACTCCCCTTACTCTCCTTTTCAAAGGTCTTCAGCAGCACACACTACATGGTATGAAGGACTTTGCTTTTTTATGTGGCCCCACTTTGCTTAGCAGAAATTGCTGGATTCAAACCACATTTTGAAATATGAATCACTCATCCAAATGCTTTTCCTGCAATCAATTTCCAGCCACAAATACTGGAAGCACTACAGAAAAAAACGGCAAGGTCTCCTTCAGTTTTTTGTTTTTAATAGGTCCAAAATATATTTGAACAATTCTAAATTTTAGCAATTTTTTTTTCTGTATCATTTGATTTTAAACCAGCAGCTGGAACCCAATGACAAAACTAGTCCGGGGCAATTCAGAAAGATAACCACTTTTACCAAGATTAAAATGCTAGCGCACTATTTTATGGAATGCTTTCAGATTCGTGGTTTTATTCCTTTATTTTAAGCTAAGAAGCAACCAGCAGTCAGAGAATACAAATGACAGCGGCGAGTGCACTCTAACCAGGGGTGCCCAGCCAAAACAAATCACTCATTACATGCATCAATGACACTGTTTGCTCTGTGTGACTTTCCCCCTTCTGCTGGAGGTGCAGAAGCCATTAAATACAGCCAGTAAATGCACCTTTTAACTCCGTCCTCGTTCTCCGTGTGCACCTCCACGGTGGGTTGGTCCAGATGGTGCCTCCTGCCCACCTTTCTTTGGGCACAGAAGTGACACAGCGCCGATGTCAGTCTGAGCTACAATCCAATTCCATGCATCGATGCAAGGAATGCTGGATTACCAATGCACTTAATGTATTAAAATGTGCATTAAAATGTTCGCTCTGCGTTGCTTTGCTTCTCTTAGTGCTTCTCATACAGGTATTGTTGTCCCAGGGAGCTCCGGTGACCTCTGAGGAGCTGCTCATTAAAGGGATGCTGCTCTTTTTGGAGAACCTCTCAGCAAACAGCAGACACCTTCAAAGAGTGTCTGCAACTCAGTCAGCTTAGGGCAAATAAAACCACCTCTCAGGAGGCAAAAAGAAATCTATCACCTTCTGAGAAGTCTACCTGACAACAAACCAAGAACTTCTATTTCTATTTAGAGGCAAAATAGATTTTAAATCCTCAGGTTATTTACAGAAAAACATTCCTCTTTTCAATCTAATCTCCTCATAAAATAAAAGAATTTGAATTTTAAAAACTGACCCTACTGAGCTGCCAAAAGAGATGGCAGTCAATAATATTACAGCCTTTTTTTTTAATCTAGTCTTACTTTAAAGATCAAAATTCCCCTACTTTCTTTAAAAACACTGAATAATTATTGATGCTTTATATGCTTGGAATGGGAATAGATTCATAAAAGAAAGTAACAGTAGCTGCTGTCTTAGAGGTTGAGGCATACTATGACATACTGGGAAATAATTGTTTAAAGAGCAGAAACTGTTTGTACAGCTTCATAAGCTGGAGAGGGGAAAACTACCTACACATTGTTTGGGCAGTGGTTTTTTTGTTATCTACAAAATTATCTACAGCATCATAAAAATACCTTCATTTAATTAAATATCTAATTATTAATTAACACCATTAGCAATCTGTTCAGCACTTTTTTTACAGGATGATAAAATTTAGTTCAAACACAGATATCCATAAAAACGTTAACCTGAAGTATTATGTTGTGTGGGTGAGACAATTGAATCAGCAAAACTTTCCTACAGACTAGGAAGATCTTTAGGGGCTTTTGTTGGAACAGTTTATTTTGTTGCTTGTTTTGGGTTTTTGTTTTTTTTATACGATTGATTAGCCAGCTTCAGATATCCATAGAAAACATGCAGTTGATTTGAAGCCGAGATTGTTCTCTAAGCTTTCTTCTGTAACACATTAAAATGGCTGCTGGATTAGTTGGAGTGACTTGCCTTTAATGATTATTTTGAGCAGACTTGTTCTTAGATGTGGGAATGATCAATAGCCTACCTACACAAAAGGGGCTGCAAGATTGATAATGGAAGCATCCTTGGAACTAGCATAAGGATAGCTGGAATAAGTGTTAGACTGGAAGACTAAGGGCATTACAGTAACAATGAACAGGCTAAAGATAAATTTTCCCCACTTATGTATGGTCCAGGAAGAAATGCTACAGAAAATTTCATGTTTTCATCATGTCAGAGAAATCTTGCCAGCAGAAATTCTCACTTGCAACACCTTATATCATAAAGATTGACATATCATTTGCAAGTTCAAAACCAGCTTCTGAAGATGTGCTGTTCACAACAGAGAGCTTTTTGGTGACCTCTCCTGCATGACAATGTGGTACCCAGAGGTCAGGATAGATTTTGGACAAATAATTTATATATCTACTTGTCCCTTCCCATACTATTTACCATTCTCTCGGTCACAGAGTTCAGCATGTTAACAGGCTTATCAAGCCCAAGGCCAGCCTCTTCTTTGTGTCAATGCCAAGTTAGAGAAATCCAGGGATCCCAATGGAAATATTCCATCCAACACCCACAGCTGGAATAAGAACATATCCTAACGTAGCCAGGCTGTACTTGGATATGATGACAATAAAATGCTTCCCCTAATGCACGTGTGTATAATTTTCTAAATATCCCTAATTAGTTAAAGGAGATTTTGAACCTGTTAGACTTTTAATTAAAAAAAAAAAAAGCCAACAAAATGGATATTGAGGTATTCCATATCTCACTGACAAACAATTTACTGAACTTTTAGACTCTTCTAAAATTCTCAAGTGAAAAGTCCAACATCAGATGTCCTAAACAAACCCTTAAGTAGAGCTCAGATCTGAAAACACGTATCTGGAAACAAAGAGGAGATTTTCATCAGAAAAACTGGATTTCCCACATGCTTTTTCCTTCCCTCTTTTCCCTTTGGAAACCATTGGACTTGAAAAAAAGAAGCATTATCTGACCAAAGAGCTAAATTTGTAGAAGAGTAAGAATGGCCATTCTGTATCAAACCTTATAACATTTGGCTTAAATTTTGACTTGCCTCCTTTCTCAACAAGGCCAAGTTGTAGACTTTGGGAAGCACTTTAGTTCCTCCATGGTGTTTTCACACCTGTCAATTACATGAAAACTCCTGCACTGATTTGGTTTTAAACTATATCTGCTTAAGGTACGAATTTTTTAACATTTCATATTTCCATGCCAATCATTTTCATTTGTCCAGAACAAGTTAACGAGACATCCAAACAGCTCTCCGTGCTGCCAAACCCAACACCAGCAATGCTTGATGAAGCACTGCTGGCAAACCTGTTTATCTCATGGCACACAAATCGAGGCTTTTGGATAACAAGTCACTTGGTGCCGTTGTAACTGCAGAACTTCCAAAGCCTTTATTAGCACTCGAGTCTATATGGATGTAGGACACACAGATAAAAATCTTTCTTAGAAATTTCTTAATAGCTTGAAATTAAAATATGAATTTTCCTCATGATTGTATTTACACACTGAAAAGGGAACGACACCCATTTACTGGAGTGGTTTTGTTTATTTAATTCACTCTTTTTTTTCTGCAATGATGTGAATGCTTATTAAAAATATTATCTGGACAATTGAAGAGCAGAATCCACCAGTGTGAGTACAACGCAGGCACAGCCTTCTCCACAGTGCTTCAAGTCCTCAAAGTGAGGAGCATCCTCCAGCCAGAGGGAAGTTCAGACACTACAAAGGCTTAGTCCTGGGTCTCCTTATTGCTACAGAAGAATTCTGAGTGCTCCGTTCAGAAAGAGCACTTACCTGTGGTGGATTGCACTTACATAAAAAATAAATATGTGAATAAAAATAAACCAACTTCTTTGAACTGATAAATAACTCAAGGTCATTAGTAATCTGTCTGATATTTTAATACCAGAGTAAAAAAGTTTTATTACTGACTTTGAGCTACCCAATTTATATCAAGTGTAATTATTGTGAAAATAAAGGCTATATGAATTTCAGAACTGACACTTGATGACATTATGTCTTCCCCCAACTCTTTTGTAAGAGGAAGAAAATTAATGCAGCTGCCTTTTAGAGGTGTGTATAAAAAGACCAACCTTGCATAACCTGTCAAGATATAATGATACCTGGCAACTGAAAAAGCAACAGCTTCCTTTTACACTTCACTGAGAGTCATGGCATGTTTTAAACTCTGCAAGCCCTGTAGTTCACTGTGGAAGTTAATTGTGTGGTGGTGTATAATGGCAGGTGCAACCTGAAAGAAGCTGGGGCGCAGAAATTCTTTCTGGTTTGCGTGTAAGTAGAAACACAGGAGTGTGCAGAGTTAGCACAGGATACGGCGGGACTGTTGCCTGATGTGACCTCTCTTTAAAGCTCCTACACGGTCAGCACAAAGAACTGCACGGATCAGATTCTCTAATCTGCAGCTTTGGGTTCCAGAGCCATTGCCCAATTCCTTGTGTTCTGGCAATCAAAGAGCAAAGCTACAGCGCAGGCAGAGATCTTGCACACTGATGGAACTTGTTCATCCTGGGTGTCATGACAACTCTTGAAAATCAAACTGGACGTGCAGGCACTCAACCTACACCAGGAGCAGCCTTCTGTCTCAGGCAGTTCTGGTACACACTGCAGGGCCACACTGCTCCTACGCAACTTCATGGCCTTGCCCACCTACAGGGGTTTTCTTGGCAGTAAAAATTAGCCCTTGGCACGGTCCTAATTTGTTTTTGAACTTACCACTCCATTAAGATGAATGAGTAATTTCACTTCCCTGTCAATAGTATTGTTTGTGTCCGCCTTGCTACAGTTATTCTAAGACACCACTCATTGATTTACTGGCTGAAGTAAGACAACCTAAGAGCCTTGGAACTGTATGACATGTATATATACTTTTCTGTCTGATGAGAACAAAAAGATTAATCCCAACATAATTCAAGTAAAAATTTATAAAATGTGATTATATTAATTATATTAATTTTCTGGAAATCCTTCTTTAATAACAGAAAATAAACCGACCAGATTAATAAAGCTATTCCCCTACCATCCTGTTCCCACAATGAAGAAACCCAAGTAAAACATTCCTTTCCAATTTAGTATCAATGCTGGTACATTTTAAATACAAAATACAAGATTAAATATACCAGACAGTAAAGCCAAGTTAAGATACCATTAGTATAATTACCACTGAAAACCCAGTAACAGTTATTGCAAACACGTTTCCAAGATGTGCATGATAAAAATACACCTTACAAAAATTTAAGAGATTATGGTTCCTCACAAGGTTCAAAAAAATACTTTCCAACCGGGATTCCAAATGTTAGTAACCAGCATTTGAAACTCGCACACTGAAGTGCTTCCACAATGAGAAACTTTTTTATTGTAGTTTCTTTCGTTCAGTTCCTGGATTTAGAGAGAGTCATCATTAAAAGCAGATTCTCCTTGCTAGCATTTTATTAATCAGCTGGGGTTGTGCATATTAAAGCACCTGTATTAATTCGGTCAATTTTCAGTTCACCTGGGGTTTTTTGGGTTATTATTTGACTTCCATGGTATGATGATAGTAGCAAAGATAAGAGGTTGCTCCTTTTATTTAAAGTTTAGAAGCAAGAAAGAGAAGTTATGCAGAATTTAGGTACCTCATCAGTACTCCAGGCAGAACTCTTCACCCAAACTCGTTGGGAAAAGTTATGTCAGTATCCAAACCCCACTTTCCTTCTCAGCAGACTTTTCTTTGGGCTAAGCTGTTTTGGCAACTATTTCCCCCATTTTTCACTTGCCTTCTCAACCACTATTTGAACCCTACTAATTTAACCCTAGAATATCGAACACTAGTTTAAAAGCCTTTCATTTCCTGATAAAAATTCTTTGCCCTTGCTGCACCTATTCTGCCTTAGTTATCACTGCGTTCGTGTCTCGCCAGGCCCGGTGGCGATGGAGCAGCCATCAGCACCCACTCATGTCTGTGACAACAAAGGAAAACCGGGCTGTGCCACTGGGAAAAGCCTGACACCCTCCAAGACATGAGCAAAGGCAAAATCTAATAATGGAGCATTGCTGCGATTGGATGCGATACGATTATAAAGTGGAATTATTATTATTAATCGTACTTAGCGTGGGAGAGGTAAAAGAACAATACTAACTTGGAATGTCCCTGCCATAACTCACCCTGATGGCACAGGGTGTTTGTGGCCATATGCTCATACTAATTATGTTTTCTAGGTATTTTATTCTGTTTTTGCTGTTACTTGGATGCAATGAACACTGAAAATGCACTGTTGAACAAAAAGGTGA
Organism: Grallaria varia; assembly: GCA_013396735.1. Taxonomy (NCBI): domain Eukaryota; kingdom Metazoa; phylum Chordata; class Aves; order Passeriformes; family Formicariidae; genus Grallaria; species Grallaria varia. Next base: position 246,987 of record VWZG01011435.1, read on the forward strand.
AAATATACGAACTGTATATTTGATAGTACTCCCTGACTAAAACCAGTTTGCCTCCTCTCATCATTGTTTCCACCACAACCATTTTCAGTACTCCTTTCAAAACAGCAGGTATAATAATTTCGGTCTAAAATAATTCAGAGCTACCCTCCAATTGCCACATTTCAGTCACATCACACTAAAACCTCAAAAAAAGCAGAACGGCACAAAAATAATGTTGAAAGTACAGAAGACTCCTGCGATTTAGGAATACATGCATCCTCTAGAACTTGAGAGATGTACGGAAAACAAGCAGCAAGGGCAATACTCTGCCCTGTCCAAATGCTTGGTAACATGTAACGTGTTTCACAGTCAGGTTTGGGCTCTTCCGAACAAAGTGTTCCATCCTTTGGGCGTGCGATGCATTTTCATTTTTACAAACAGGCTGATCCCCTCCTAAATCCGGAGGCATTTTTCTTGAACGCACACGCGAAGAATGGAAACACCGTCCCCAGCCAAGACCCGACGAGCGCGCATCTGTCACAAGGATGTCAAACGGCATTTTTGGGAGGGGGACAATCAGACCGTAGCACGTAAAAATGAGGTGCTAAGGACAGTCGGGCACCTTCGGGCAGTTCGTGGACGAGCCGAGAATTCCCTTAACGAGCCGCGAGCTCCACCAAACCCACGCCGAGGGTGCCCTGCGGCGGGCAAAGCCGAGCAAACCTCGAAACCGCCTTCCAAACCAAAAGGTGCCACCGGGCTCCACCTCGGCGGGAGGAAACTCCGGCTGACCTGCTGCTCGTCCCAAACCTCGCGGCGGGGCGGGTTGACCGCGGAGGGCCCCGCGGCGTTATCCCGCTCGGCGGGGGTCGCCCCGCTGTCCCTCTGTCCCCAAAACACGCAACTTTGGCACGAAGGGGCATCCCTCTGCCCCCATCCGCGGCCGCGCCGGCGGGGCACAGCGCGGAGCACCCTCCCTCCTACCCCGCCGCCAAGTTGCGGAGCATCCTCACCGCGTCCCCCGCATCCCGCATCCTCACCGCGCCCCCGGCATCCCGCACCGCGCCCCCAGGCATCCCGCACCGTGTCCCTCGCATCCTCACCGCGCCCCCGGCATCCCGCACCGTGTCCCCCGTATCCTCCCCGCGTCCCCCGCTTCCGGCATCGCGCACCGCGC
>VWZG01011435.1:249828-286668 GCA_013396735.1 Grallaria varia
TCTATCTATCTATCTATCTATCTGCCTATCTATCTATCTATCTATCTATCTATCTATCTATCTATCTATCTGTCTGTCTATCTATCTATCTATCTATCTATCTATCTATCTATCTATCTATTTCTATTTTTTAATCCATCGAGCATTTCGATTTCTGCGTTTTTATAAAGGTAGGGGATAAAAAACAACATAGCAAGATATCCCTGTCTGCATTTTCTGAATATGAATTCCTCAAATCAGGTGTCTAAATCCACATGTAGGAGAAGGCGGGGGAAAAAAGCTGTTTCCCATGGCTCCTAGGCATTCAAAAATCCCATTGAAGTCCAGGGGTAATGCAGCTACGAGATCCTGCACTGGAGAATACTGACATTCCTGCTGAGGTGCCTAAAGAGATGTTCAAAACAGCTTTGTATGGAAACACTTGCTTTGCAATGCAAGAAGAAAGGCGGTTTTAAAATTATTAATTTAAGGATTAATTTCAGAGGAGTTGCTCAATGAGCAAAGCCAACACAGAAATATGTATTTGCGGGTATTTAGAAGGATCTTTTGAGATTACAGCGGGCCTAAAAGATTGCAATATTTCCCATTTTTAGCTGTGTTAACAGCGTCTCACATGGAAAACCTTTATTCAAAAAGAAGGCCAAGAGGAAAAGCTTCAGGAAATATTTCAAAATAGTGAAATAGTGATAAATATTCTGCCTTAAGTTCAAGGGGAGGTAAAAGGAGAAAGTTAGATTTTTAGAGTTTGGGTGTTGGACTGGGTGACCTTTAAACATTCCTTCCATCCCAAATTATTCGGATTCCATGAGTCACGATACTGTTCTATTTTCGAATTAAGGCGTTCAAAAGGAAAGTAGCACTCATCACTAATTTTGGGGGTAATGGATGAGAATCCAGATTGGAATTCTTCTCCAGCTCTTTGTTCAGTAGTGAGATGCTTCCTGACCAGACTGCCATAAGATATCAGTGCAGGACATCCCATATAAAGGTCCCACAGATTAAGTTGGCACATCACGTGGGCACTGCACGTTCCTTGCCATTAACGAAGCCAAACGCCTTCCTCAAGGAGCTTAGAAGGTCTTCCTCGCCACTTCTGTTGCTTTCACCTGTCATGTCAGAGCGGAGCTGAACACAAACAGGAGGCAGGGAAAGATGTGACGGGAGTGCAGACAAAAATCTCTGCGTGTTCCCTCTGGCATGCAAAGCGCAGCCTCGCCTCCTCCTCGCCTCGGGCTCCGCAAGCCGCGGGGAAGGGTTAGAGAACCAAACGCCTAAAAAGGATGGGTGGCCTTCCCTCCAAACCGTCCCTTCGCCAGCTTTCCACAGGCTGCGGAATCTCCAGGGGAGCAGCTCTGAAGAACCAGCGCTCATTCATCTCCGCGCGGATTAAAGTTTTATGACCTTGTGGATCATGGTGGATTCCAAATAAAATCTTAAGCACCGCGCTTTAATTTTTAAGGTGGATGCAAACACGCTGAGCGTAATAAAGGATGAGAAAATATTAAATATAAAACAGTAGTCTTATTTGTGTATCCACTTTTTTCCTCCCCCCCTCCCCTGAAATTTAAAGCCACTTAGTATAGTAAACAGTAAAGTAATACATTTTGTAAGGGCTAATTGCACCAGGTCAGATAAAGAAGAGGAGCTGCAGTTTGAGGACCTCCATCCTCAGATTTCTAGAGAGTGTGTTTTTGCAGAAGCAAAGAATTCCATGTATTGCCATTCTTAAAATAAACCAGAATGTGATCTGCCTTCTGAACAGAAAAATGACTGAGGTTTTTGGTTTTTTTCCTTAAATAAAAATATCATCTTTCTGTTAATAATAAACCAAAAAAACCCCAAACAACAAAGGAAATATAGCATAGAAATAGAATTGCACATAATAGGTTGTCCTTTCTGTAGTTACCTATACATAATTCATCTTTAATATATGGTGATGGTGTTAATTGTAATGGAACTGTGAGTTCCTTTTAAAAAGACACAAACCATTCCTTTTTTCATTAACATGTTGGTCCTTTGAACCATCACTCGCTACTATATGTAGTTTAAAGTGATCAAAGCAAACATTTTAATTAAGACACTGACCAAGAACAGATTTATAATAAACATCTTTTCCATGATTCACTGATCTTAAAAAATACTGTCACTTTTGGACCAAGACACCTGCACTAGGAATTTTTAGAAGGGTAATACTCACACGGACTGACCTTAACTACAACATGTATACTGAGGAAAACACAATGTATTATTGATCTCTCGAAGGCTGAGGCAATAGCTTTTTTAGTGACTAGAACACACTGCTGATTTGACAGTGTAACCAGAAATGAACCTTCTAATAATATCTCTCTTATTCGGGGTTATAAATGACATCTTTCCCATAAAATTGAAAATTATTTCCATTTCGTTATACATTATGTTCTTGTTTCTGTAGAATCGTACACTTTTTTGTTTGTTTGTTTGTTTGAATTAATAGGTCTTTTTGCTCACTAACATCATTAATTTTTAGCGTATTTAATGACAGGCTGACATTAGACCACTTCTGGTATTTCTTCCTACCATAGTCCCCAAATACACTTATGACAAGTGCAGAAATTCACATGAAATTTAAATATTTGTAGAATTTGAACATTTTCAGTGTTTAAAAACCCACACCTCCACACACAGGAAGGGAAAAAAACCTTGATGTTTTGTAAGATCTAGGGCTTATCACCTTTCCTATCATGGAGACCCAAAAAGATAACAAAAGAAAAAGAGATGATGGTCATAAAGAAAACTGCATATTCAAACAAATGTAGAAAGACAAGAGTGCTAAAACATGGTCCAATAGGTAACTGAATTATGGCACTAAAACTATTATTCATATTAGAGATCTAACACCAACACTTTAGTCCTGAATTTACTGTGCTGAGGACTCTTCGTTATCGGCAGGGGTTCCTACACATGTAGGATCCAGGAAAGCCATTTGCTGGATAATTACCTGTTAATTATGAAAGTTGTGTCACTAGATCGCAATTTTTCTTTTCAGTTGGCTTGCATGTGTATGGACCTGTCTGACCTATTAATGAGCTCGCTAATTCCAGTGCTCTGCACTAGGAAAGGGGGTGCACTTTAATTAAGTGACAGTGAACCAATTACACTGAACAGTGTTTTAGGGAATTACTGATGCAATGTGCTCTGCAGTGGTTTCATCCCCATCTGGTTACACGCACAAACTTGGAATTGCCTTGAATTATTTTTGCACTAAATCTACTGAATCATGATTAGAAGATTATATGATTACAAGGTTGTAAAACATTAGGTATTTTTCAAAGTTGACACATTGATGTTACAGAAGAGCCCACATGGCAACTCTTTCCTAACTTCCAGTATTTCCTGTTTTGCCTTTACATATTAATTTATAAAACAAACAAAATATCCAAACTTTAAAGTGGCGGTACAGGCAAGTTAGTTACCCTGCTTTTTCACTTGCAATTTCTTCAAGTAAATCTAATTATTTGGATTAATAGGCAAAGCAGAAGGTACAGTCTAAGATGTTTATGTTTTGCAGGAAGGTTTAATAGTAATAGAATTGTCCTGGAAACCTTTCAAGAATACCAAATTTGTTGGCAGGGAATATTTTCAGCATTTAAAGTTAGTGAGTGTAGTCTTGCTGCAGCGGAGCAAAGGGATTCCAGATAAAAACAGCAGAATTAATTAAATCACTGATCGTGGAGGAGAGGAATGGAATATCCAGACCACAACAAATAAATATTGTGGCCTCACTGACCGTGAGAGAGCCAAACTTTTCCTCGTAGTGTTGGCAGAGAGGTGGGTGTGGTTTGGGAGAGCATCTGAATTAACGTGCAAGAGGGAGCAAAATCACACACTGATCAAACTTGGGAGTCCAAGACAAGTACGTTTTACACAAGGGTTTTATCCATCTCAGTAAATGAAATAATTCCAGCTGAATTAATTGCAAATCCAGTCGGGTCTCAAAACAACAAACTGATTTTATTCCCAAACCAAACGCTTTGGAAAAAAAAAAAAAAAAAGAGGTAAACCCCCTTGTAGTTCCTAGAAAGGGAATTGGATTCTTTGCCGAGAATGTGGAGAGCCAATAAATGATTGTAGTGGGACATTTCTTTAGCAATTGGAACCAATAGCAAATCCAACCATGACAACGCAAAATGGGAACGCTGTGAACATTCTGGGTGACATTAAACACATTGTGGGCCCGGTGTTAATGACCCGCGTTTCAAATTGCCATTGAAACGTTATTGCTGAGAGTTCAACCACCCCATATTTACTGCTTCAAGAGATACTTAATCTTAAATTTGGACCCTTTTATGAGGAGGCAAGAACTTAAGCCTTACACTGCACCCAGAGGAATGGTGAAACCAAAAGTACGTTTGGAAGTATTCATTCCTATTGTGGGTTGTGCTAAAACTGGAGGTTTGCTTTTGAATGGCCAAACTGGAGCTGTCTGTATCTAAATGTCTTACTTGAGATTTATCATACTTTAGAAAAATGGAAACATTTTCACATGCTTCAGTATCCATTGCTTCCGAAATCAGCCCCTGTGGCTATACAATGTTTCACTCAACCTGGTACCGTATCTATACATTGTTTTTTTACTCGACCTGGTACTGTATCTCTGTAAAGATTTGAATCTTCTGCGCTGTTTTTCCCTTTTGGTGCTGCTGCCTCGTAGGTGAAAATGAGAAAACACTGAGGCTGGCTCAGTACAAATAACAAGACAGGCAAAAAAAAAGCAGACTTATTAAAAAGATGTCTCGTTCTGCCCTTTTACAACCACATCTTAATGCAGAAATTGCTTCAGGCACTAGAGCAGACGTGTTTATCATTACCACGGATTAATGTGCTGCTTGAACAGCAACGCCTGTACAAGTTTGCATTATTTCAGCAACTGCTGGGATGTCGTCAGTGCATTTCTGCCCATCCCGTTGGGTCAACCTCTACAAGAAGGAGCCGTGCCAGTGTAAAACCAGCACGTGTGAGACTCGGGTGGCAGTTGTGTCAGCGTCGGTGACATAATCTGAGCTACTCCTGGGAAGGATGAGTCAAATTGTTTTCGGTCACACGCGAAGGTCCTCGATGCCACCACCAAACCAAGCTGCTTGCAGTCATTTAGTCCTAAATTCTACGCAAAATACAACAATATAATTAATATCGTGAAAGTATTAGCATCAAACAGACTGGCCCAGATGTGAAAACATCTGTCCTTGGCACACACACTGATGTAGAGGATGCAGACAGTCACGACAACTTCAGGAAATTTGGATCTCTCAGACAACCTTTGCTTTGCCCTTAAAAGATGAAAAAGACACCTTGGAATACAGACACAACCCAATAACTGAACTTGGCAGACTAACAATGTGTCCTCAAGTTAATTTACTTTAAATGTCCCCAAAATAGCCAACACTTTTAAGCACGACTGACATTCATCAGTGTTGGAAGCTCTAAAAATTACAGTTTTGTTTGGACATCGTGTTGCTTTCCACCATCAACAACAGCTCATTGAATAGACATTTGAGGGATGCGTTTGGATATCTGAGGGAATTTTGTGCATAACTTTAAGGAGACATGACTTTATGCCTTCAGACTGACTATTAAATCCTTATATATGTGGATATGTGTGTATGGGTGTTTAGAAGTATGTATTTTAGTACATATGCTAAATTTTCCAAATAGGAGACCTATCACCTGACACTGGTTTGATTTTGGAAGATTTTTAACTTTTAAAGGTGATAAAACTGATCAAAAAATTGGATACTGATCCGTGCTGCTGAACACCCTCAAAGTCTAACTCCTTCCCTCGTTTTCATATGTGAATTTCCCAGCTTTTTGACATGTTTATGGTTTTTATAAATGGTGTGTTTTTGTCATGAGCTGCTGGGTTGGGGCGTGGACAGGCCCTTTCTGATATCCGTGGGCACAGATGTTTTCCTGGGGACATCTCCACTTAGTGTGGTGGGAGGTCCCCTGTAAATAAAGCCCGCAGGGTGGGACTAGGCTGGACTTTACAAGGCATGTCCTTAGGCTTAAAGTGTTATGTGAACAGCCACAGCATCCTGAAAATGCCTACAAGACCCAGGGAATTTGTCTTCCACTTTATTCTTTCTCCATTTGGCTCCAGGGCACTGCCGAGGAACTGAAGGTATGGTAGCAGGATAAGGCTCCAAGTGCTGTGCACGGTAAAGAATTAAGAGAATTATAAAAGAATGTCGTTATGTGCCAGCAAGCATTAATTACGAAACCTTGGAAATTCCATTTTTATTTTTGTAAAACAATGTCAGTTGAAATGAGAAGGACTGAATGGTTAAAAATAAAGATTTGAGGCTTTTGCCTTGTAAATAAATATTGTGGGTTTTTATTTTGTTTGTATACAAATTGTTTTGGTCCCTGATCGTTGCTTCGTTCAGCGCACAGGACTGATAGTCCTCAGGACTGGAAAATCAAGGAGATATGGGACATGTTACCAATGGGAAAAAATGAAACAAAAGACCTTAAAAGAACAGCTCTGTGGGACTCTTTGTAACAGGAGGTTTCCCTTGAATGGAAAAGTGGTGCCACAATACTCAGGAAGGCTCCTATTGGAACCATCCTGTCCAGTGAAATGAGTGTAAATTCACCGTGTTTCAGTAAGACAATGCTTTTTATCTTGAAAAGATGATTTAACTCCTCTCAAAAACCCCTCATATAAAGGAAAAAAAAGTTCCACTTTGGTTCCTGAAATCTCTTCACTCGGATCACCTTAAATATGTTGTCAGCTTTGTTAATAATTATTAGATAATGTGCAAATGGATGTAAATTATGATGACTTCCAAAAAAACTTTCAAGGAGTCTACTTGGGTATCGCCATCGTTTTTTATGGAGAATATTTCTGTAAATTCCCATAACTAAATATATTTGTTGTAGTCATCAGCTGCTGATGTAATAGGAGAAAACTACAATAATAAAGGGTGGGTGGTTTAGCTGGGAAGCAACAACTGAATTGCAGCCTAAATCTTGCATTATTATTTAACATTGTACTGTATGAATCATTTCATCTTTCGATCTGTGGCGATTAAATCCAGAACTAGAAAAACATATATAATCACCGGGCATAAACAGCAATAAACAGCAATCAAATAAACATGCAACTAGACATTTCAATTTAGAAACGTAGCTATTTCTAAGAAAAAAAGACTCTTTAAAAGGGAGAAAAATCTGTTTGAACTGCTGATTGTGGGATAATCAGTCACTAATAACAATTCAAGCAAGAATTTTGAATCTCTCTCTTGGTGCAGATGCTGTTAATATCGAAGGCTAAATTTCTAAAACCTCCTTTCCAGGCGGATCGCTGGTAATTCTGAAATATTCACTTGGTGCTGTGTTGAAGGTAAACAGGAGGCAGAAGTTAATGGGGTTTGCCCTTAGAAGTATTAGGGTAAATATTGTTCTCATGGGGATGAGAAAGGTGAAATAAAACAGCGCCTCTGACTTTAAAAATGGTCTCCTTCTTAACTCTTTTAAGCGAGGAAGAGCGTTTTCCAAATGCAGAATGCAAAACCCTTTAAAGCTGTTTTAGGGTCAGACCAGGTGACGACACAGAACCCTTAAACTGGTGATAATTCAGACCTGAGAACCAGCCGACTGCGCCTCATCCAAACCCTCCTTTCCAAGGGCCAGTGACCCCAACAGGGCGGACTTTGCAGGAAAACAGCAGGAAAACAACGGGAGTGTAATGAATGAGTTAACTTTGTTCATAAAATCGTAAGAAAAGAAGATTTCATCTGCTTATCTAAAAGTCACAAGAATGTGAAGAGACCCCTGCTTATTGAAAGACATGGGTATTCAGTTAAAATAAACTTCACATCCTGGTGATTTCCATGTGAGAGGGGGACATCTCCCACCTCAAGACAATTAGGGTAATCCTTACATCCTGACAATTTACACTTGAAGGAAAACATCCATCACTTAACAAGAACTTCAAGGACCTCCAAAAGACAATTTACGACCGCCTGGTAACTGTCAACAGAGACACACACACAATGCGGAGATAACCAGATCACGTACACAAGAGTTAAAAATTGTATAAATACAGAGATTTTTCCTCAGTACGGTGCAGGCTTTTGGCAGAGCACAGTCTCTCCAAGCTGCCCAGCGCTGTTTTGCTCTCTTATCGCTTGCTAGTAAATTCAATCTTTGATTTAATACAAATTGGCTCTTCCAATTTGTCACGAGCGTCTGTAACAGGGAGCACAAGTGGAGCTGTTCCTGGGACCACCAAATGGGTTCGAAGCTCGACGTCGTTCCGATTGTTCCGTGGGAAGGCCTGAAGTGGTTTGTAGGCAGAGGATGAGCGCAGCGCCGGGGTTCGCTGGCCGCCTGTTACACACGGGATGCCACCAGAGGGGCTTGGACAGCCAAGAGGAACTCACGGGGGCTTCGGGAAGGGCTGCAGGTGATTTATGAGCAAAAAAGGAAATAGGAATAAAAAGTAGTTATACCTGTATATTTTTTTTAATGTCACCTAAAAAGAACTTTGCCTTGCCATCTCTGTCTTTTCTTGAGAGTGTCTTAATTTATTTGGTTTGCACTGGTGACATCCTAAAAGCCATCAGGAGCACAGCTTTAAGATTATCTATATCACATAGCTAAAAAACAGATTGTTTTGATTTTTAATATATGATTTAAGTGCATTTAAAGTTATTCTCAGCCCCGTTGATTAAAATTCAATTTGTGCTATTGCAAGAGTCATTTGTTTCTGCGCAAATGAGGTGATATACAACAGTGAGAAACTTCATATATAAAGACACCAAATATTCCACGAGGTGAAGGGATTGGAGGATTTCCAACTGAATTTTGAAAAGTATATTTATATTTATTTATGAAAGGATTGGAGGNAGCAGGACAAGGGATCTTCCACCCTGCATTTATAAAACCAACACTTGAACTGCAGTAAAAAAGGTAATTCTTTCAAGTTTTTCTCCACGTCTGTCTCTGATAACAGAAGATGCAACATTAGTCCAAGCAGAGAAACATCGGGTTACTATAAGTGAGAAATAAATTGACAGTAAAGTATCCCAAAAAGATATTTGTGTAATTGCTTGCTGTAAAACTTGAAGTGGGGTTAAAATACATTGAGAGCTGGGGTCATATTTATTCCAGGCAATTTATATTAGCAAACAGAAAATGCAGTGTGACTGCTTCCTTTTCTCATTGAAGGGATATGGTCACTTGAAATTTGACTGTAATTTTAGTTCTTGTAACGTTTAAAGCTTTAAAATCACTGTTCTGAAATTCCAGACAAAAATGAGTTGAGGTGTTTAAGATAATAATAATTTCGTGCTACTGAAATGGTTGGATCTAATTTAAGGCAGAAAGCATCATTATCTGTTTCTATTATCTCTCCAGAATGGCAAGCTGTGTTTATTATATCTAGAAAAATATCTTTGGCAGAAAAAAAAAAAGAACACTTTTAAAGCTTTCCAACTCAAATTTGAAGTATTGCACCAAAATGCACGCTACCTACCGTCTTTAAAGAACATGCTCTTATTTTCAGGCTGAATCAAATGGTAAAAACTTGATACATTTTTTCATATTAGTGGGAGGGTGAAATATTACAGTGAAGAAAATATTAGAATAGAGCTACAAAACATTATTAGCTTGAGAAGGATGTGCTTCTTAAAGCGGAGCAAGATAACTCAGAAACAATAGTTCTAGTGCGACTAAAAGTTTGATTTTATATTAATTCCTCCTCTTCACATTTTTTACATTTTTATTTCAATTATTTTTTCCCCATGAAATACATAAGAACAGATCCAACATTTCGCGTGTGTGTGGATTTTCTGTTCGTTCTTAGGGGGAGAACTGCAAATTTGACAGCAGGCCCTTAAACTAAGACGATGACTCACCTTATTGCACCTCCTCAAAAAACAAGATGTATTTTTCAAAATATATGTATTTTTCCAAATTACAAGGCGGATGGATGCATGTGTGTCCTGGAAGGTTACGGAACCCACGTGTTCGGGCATTTCCACGCTATTACACTTTTGGGTTTGGGATCTAATTATAAGAATCAAAAAGGAGCATGAAACTAATCATTTGAGAGCAACCACCTAAGGAAGAGCTAAATAAGAAGATAAGAATATTATCAATACAAACTCACATCTTGGATAAATCCAGACTGCATTAAAATATTATATAAAAAAGAATCACTTATTAAAAATAGTCCCGAGCATTCCTGGAAATCCATCCTTCTAATAAAAAAGTAGGAGAATGGGAAGATGTATTTGTTTGAAAGGATGTCTCCTTTTTCAGTACAGTGCACTAAAGTGCACTAAAGGAACTCTGCTGTAGGAGATGGAAAGGATAGAGGGGGCGAAAAGTCAGAGGTTTTTACCCCAGACAATGAAATCACCGGCACTCCAAAAGCAGAAAACGTTGTGGATTTGCCATATGGTTTGCTGTAACGTGTCAGTGCCCATCAAGAGTTTCTATGGAACTCTGTTTGTTCTCTCACTCCAACATTCCGTTATCCGGCGTTTTCCGGCGCCTTCCAATTTATTGACCTCAGCCCCGAGCTCTTAAAGCCGCCGCTCCGCGGGAACCAAATCAGAGCCATTCCCACCTTTGGCCCCGTGCAGTGGCTTTGCCAAGGGCTCACAGGTTTCCATCTCACACGTCCCGTGGCGTGGCACTGCGACTTCTGGTGGTCACTGCGGGTTCTACGGCGATTTTTCAAAAGATGAGCCAAGCTGATTCTTTTTTGTAACCTTAAGGGGTCAATCACACTGTATTAGTAATAATTGTCCTTCATTGTTTCACCAACGAGATAAAATGTTGTTACCATTACCTGGCCGTATGTAAATTTGTTTTATTTATCGTGCATTTTTATATGTGATTTTTAATTATCTGACTATGTGAAGTTAGGCTTCATGCCTACCTTATTTCTGTATTTTAAAGCTTTTTATTGGACTCTGCGTTAATGCTTTAACATCTTAATAAGCTGTTTAAAATCTCTATGTTTTATTCTGTAGGTGAATCTGGCATACCAGTGGATTAGAACTGTTAAATGAAGCATCAAATGCGAATTTAAAGTCACTTGCCATCTCATTTTCATCACTTCCCAAGGTATGTAATATTGTCATTTAACTGGGAGTATTAACACAGCAGCACCCAAACACATCATTATCTTTTATTCTTCGCTGTGAATTGAAACCAAGAGCTTTTAATTTGTATAAAATCTAGTTTTCCTTTGACATTTGATTATTCTGTTTCCTCACTGCAGTACGAACAGTGTTCCTCAGCATTCAGTTGCATCTCCAGGACTACGTTGTGGGGCCAATTTTGAGGCTGAGCCACTGGACTGCAAGACAGGAAAACATTCCAAGGTCGCAGAAAATTGGGAAGAGCTTTTAGCTTAAGTTGCATTTGCAGGAGTGTTGCTGTGCTAATGCAGACTAGGTGGGGGAAACTGCAGATGTTTGCAATGCACTTTAACTGCCACTTTGGTTTTAATTCTATCACATCTCACCAAACCCACCTGCAACATAAACAGCCCTATAAAGGAAGCCTCGCAAAGCTCCTGGGCTTGGTCCAAGCAACAATTTGTTTGTTATTCAGTGATTCACAGGATTGGTAATTCCTTATTTGACTGCCTTGGATGCTGTGGGATTTGTGCATAGTTCTTCTCTGGTTCATGTTGCAGCGTTTACTTCGAGAAATGAAAGGTAAGAGAAAACAGCCTGGATTGTCTTAATACATGGAGCAAAATGTGTTGCAGCCTGGAAGTTTGAAGGAGTTATTCCACTGAGAAATAGTTAATGCAGAGACTGTAATTTGGTTTATTCTGTGGACTCTGACAGAGACTTGCAGGTAAACCAGAAAGGAAGCCATCTATGGGCAGGTTTGCTGCTTGAAAACATTAATTAAATGTTCCACATGAGATCTTTAGGATTAACAGTGAAAAGCATCAAATTGTTGCATGGCACTTTCAAAAGCCTGAATTACAGTAGCACAAAGCAAGGGGAAAAGCATCTTGTGTTCTTTAACACAATTCCATAGCGTGGTTTTGCCTGTCATTTGTCACGCTGGCCATAGGATGCTCTTGGTTAGAACCATGGGCTGTTAGAAGCAGAGATGGTTTTCTTTATGACCTGCTTGGTGGATTTCCATCCTCAAAAAGATAAGCTGAACCAAAAGTGTAGCTGGCTCTTTTTCCACATGTGAGTGTCAAGAGGGTGGTGTGGGTGGAGCAGCAGGTTTTGCCTCTACAGCATTTTCAAACATAAAGTCTTTTGAATGTAACTTGAGGGTTTAATTTGGTGATGGAGATAATGCTGGACTCCCTTAGAATAAATGTGCAGTTAAAAAAAATTAAACTGAGAATATTTGATTTTATGTATATATATATAAATATGAGTTTTGTATGGTAGTTTGACACATAGCAAACATCACCAGGGAATTAGCTGGTATTCCAAGATGAAGCTCCAGACTTGAATCCAAGCCTTGCATCTTTGGTTCCATTGAGCAAGCACAGACGTCAGGGAATATTCTCAATTAATAGTAACAACCTTCAGTCCCTTTTGGCCCCAGGGTAAATGGCTGAGAAGTCTTTCCACTGGTCTTTTCAGATGCTTTTGAAAGTAGAAGGGAGCATAAATGTAAAAATAATTTTAAAGAAACACTCTCTAGGGAAAAACCAATGTTATTCTGAAGCACTGTTGAGAACCGACACTCACTTGGGGTGAAATGATGCTCTCAAAGTGCCACACAGGTACGGATGGAGGAAGGTGAAAATTAAAAGCACTTCAAACAATGGCTTTGAATAAACAGAAGGTCCCTGCAAAAGTTACATGATTGGTTCAGTTCTAGGGTGTTAACCCGGCTTGTTCAGCTCACAATGTGGATTTTGCGTTTAATGTATTTAAACATGAATTTTTTGCATTTTATTTTTTTAGGTTAGTGTAATTCTGACCTGTTCTCTCTGATTTCCCTGCCAGAGTGCAACTTGGCCCACAGAAGTCCCGTGCTCTGGGTCAGGCAGGAGTCAAAGGGTGCTTCCCATCTGTGTTAGAACTGCCATATGCAACAGAAAGAGGAGTTTTATTTTCTTGTAGTGTTCTTTTTAGCGTTAATTCAGTGTTAGAAATCCCCAGACCTTTAATTCTCATTTCCTCAAAAGAGGAGTTTTATTTTCTTTTAGTGTTCTTTTTAATGTTAATTTAGTGTTAGGAATCCCCAGATCTTTAATTCTCAATTTTTGTCCTGTTCAACAGTTTCTGGTCAGGGCACAAGACTGGGTTTCATAGTCTGCTGTCTGTGTTAATTAGGAAACTGCTTTTCTTCAGGCCTAGGGATGGATTTTCTCTCTGGGTCAGATGAGACAGACTACAAAGGGTTGCTGGTTTTGGAGCTCTCTGCAATGGGTTCTCTATGAGAACTCGCTCAGGTGAATAAGCAACTCATTAACAGATGATGATTGTAGTGCATCAGATGATATTATTTATTCCAGATCAATTCACAGAATGGGCCAGTTCACTTAAAAATTGATTAGGGGGAAGGCTCCTGTATAAATTCTAAATTCCTACCATTTGTAAATTGGAAAATGTCCCCTCTCATCTATGTTAGAAGTAGACAAGAAAATAGCAGAAGGGTCCAAGTTATTTAGGATGGAAACTTGTAAACCAAAAGCAAGGAAAAAAAGTGCTCTGTGTTTCGTAGCTTTCGTCTGGTTAGTATCAGATAAATTACTAAAGATGCCTTTTAAATCCCTTGATTCTTGTCCCAGAAATGAGCTACTGAAAGAAAGGTTTAATGGAGGTATTCTTGACTTACATGGGAGCACTGGGGCTGGTAAATATTACTTCAGGCATCTCATCATAAAGAAATCACTGAACTTGCAAAAAACCCTTTGAATATGGTCTTGTAAAACAAAATTAAATCTTCTACTTTCCTGTGTTCTTTCTGATAATTTTAATACACGTGGAGAGTCTGATACTTGAGAGCTTTTATTTTTAAAGTTGATTGAGTGTACCACCTTATCAAGCTGGCTATGAATTCATATTAGAAATTCAATAGTGAAGGGGCTAAACAGCATTTGCTAAACAACTCTTCAGGGTGATAGGCTGCTTATTTTTGCTTAGAAATAAAAATCTATAGATTTGGTACCATTTGCATATTTACCCATCACCCACAAACTTCCAATGGTGCCACAAAGTTCTTTAAGTCTGAATAAAAGCTGAACAAGTAGATATTTCTCTCCACTTCTCTCTGTTGCACATTCTGTGTGGTGAATGAAAAGCTGTCTCAGAGCATCACAGAAATGACAGAGGGGAGAGTAAAACAAACATTACTCATAGCAAAATACTGGCAGGACATTATTCTGCTTTTTTCCTGTATCCCCACTTAATGAATGAATACCTGGTAGATCTGTGAGAACATACAACACGGGTACTAAATGTTGTGTCCAATGAGGTGTGAAACGCAGCAATGGCCATGGGGAGAAA
The DNA here is from genome assembly GCA_013396735.1 of Grallaria varia. Taxonomy (NCBI): domain Eukaryota; kingdom Metazoa; phylum Chordata; class Aves; order Passeriformes; family Formicariidae; genus Grallaria; species Grallaria varia. The sequence continues at coordinate 264,324 of VWZG01011435.1, forward strand.
GGGCAAAGACCAGACCTGACCCTCAACAAACTCACAGCAGTAATAAAACCTCTCTGTGAGTTGAGTTTATTTGTCCATGTTGGCTCCAATGGCAAAACTAATTGAGATTATGTTATGAGAGAACTAATTGGGATGAGTGAACATTGGTGTCTGAACTCATGGGCGTGACACTGTCCTCTCCTGTGACACACAGTACAAACAGGACTCAGGTCTGTGTGACACTGTCCTCTCCTGTCACACACAGTACAAACAGGACTCGGGTCCGTGTGACACTGTCCTCTCCTGTCACACACAGTACAAACAGGACTCAGGTCTGTGTGACACTGTCCTCTCCTGTCACACACAGTACAAACAGGACTCAGGTCCGTGTGACACTGTCCTCTCCTGTCACACACAGTACAAACAGGACTCAAGCCCAACACCATGTAAGGCAGAAGGACAAACAGTCAGAGAAACAAATCAAAGCTTTAGCAGCTGAAGGTGTGGAAGTGGGAAACATGGGGACAGGGACACCACTGAACTGTCTCAGGGGAGTGAAGAGTGAAAAACGTTCTCATCAAATGAATGACAAGAGAAATATGGTATTTCTACAAAAGGCGAGTGTAAACCCTGTTAATAATTTCCCCTGCGGTCTCTGTTCCAGGTGCACAGCGAGGGGTTGAAGAGGTCCCCTGCAGTTCCGTGAGGGTGGCTCCTGCAGGCAGGATCTCCCCGTTAGTTTGACCCTTCAGTTCGTGCAATATAAAATAGAATTATCAAAGTCCTCAATAAAAAAGCAAACATGTTTCTTTGCAGTGGGGGTGCAGCAAAACCAGTGGTTTTGGTTTGCAATGGTGTGTGATTCTGGGACTGCACTGACCTTGCTGGGGTTTATCTGAAGCTGATATGTGGTCTGACTTAGGCCTGCTCATGGAAGGTGGTTGAGCCACAGATGTGACAGGGCAATTCCAGCTCTCGCATGCTTTTTGTACTGCAGGGGAAGAAAATAAACCAGAGAATGGAAATACTCAGAATACTGGTGTGGGAAAGTTTCCTGCTCTGATTTATAGGAGTACAGTATTGTTTTCATGATTAAAAAAAAGAGAGAGAGAGGGGAAAAAGGCAAGTTTTTAGTAATTTTTCTTCTGCCATTGAAACAACTTCTCTAATTTCTAGACGTTTTCTCTCTTTTCACCTGTACCTCCTAATGGTCCTACTGTCCCTGAGTCCCATAACTAAGACATTCCAATTCAGGATATTCTGTGATTCTAACCCAATGACTGAACGTCATGAGCTGAAAGATGAAAATAACCCTGGCAGTTTTTATTTGTACACAGGTTTGTTGGTTTGTTTTTTTTTTTTTAAAACCAGATTTCTACTTGCGAGTCATTAAAGATTAAATACCAATGTATTTAATCAAGTGTAATTGTTCTCATTGAGTCCGAGTCGGTGCTGAGAAATGAATAGTTGTATCTGGCCCACAAATCTGCTGCTGAATAAAATCGATGGGGAGTGCAGAAGTCACCTGAATGATGAGCTGACCCTGCTAAACGGGCCTCGGGTGACCAGCAGCACATTTCAATTATGGGCTCAGCTCCAGCACTGCATGCACACTTTGCAATTAGTTATCGATCAGGCAACTTCCACACGTCGTTCTTTTGTCTCCAAACGTAATGGTTTTGTCGTTCTTTTTTAACTGCCCAGTTGTTGTGCAGGCAGACTTATTCCCAAGCCTAAATGTTTGGAGGTTTTTTTTTTCTTACATGATGTATCCTCTGAGTGACTTGTAACCTAGAAAAACTAGATAAACAAGGTGACTAATCAGGGCTGTTGGAACCGAGTTGATAAAGGCAGATAACGGGGGGCACGTTGAGGAAATAGAGCTCTCTTCAATGGGAACCCAAGTCTTCTTCAAAGGGATCCTTTCAATGGACCCAGCTACTTCATCTTGTGGCTGCTGCTCTCTGCGAGCAGGACTTTCAAATGCAAAGGAAAAAGAACGGGGTGTGTTGTGAATAATATTCAGAACGGGGTGTGTTGTGAATAATATTCTTGTTGCGTTTGTGTTTTTCAGGCCTTTTTGAAAGGATGCAGACGATGGTGTTCTGTACAATAATAAAATGAGTCGCCGCACGGCGCCCGAGGGTTTCGCTGGAGCTGTTACCGACGCGCTGTGCTTGTCCCAGGAGGTGTTTTGCAGAAGGAAGTCGAGCCGTGGTCATCGTCAGACCCAGCTGAAGGTCTTGCAAGTCATTTTTCACCCACAGCTCTGGAGACCTTTGAGGAGTCCAGGCTCTGGAATAAAGGAATAACAGTGAGCAGCAAGCTAAAAATACCGCGGGGAGCTGGATGAGCGCTGAGAACAACAAGCAGAGGGGTTTGTGTGCCTTTTCTTTCCATCTGTTATCCCAACAATTGCAACTGCAAGACATGCTTGGAAAGCAATAAGTGTGTTCTTGATGATGCTGATTAAAGGGCCTGATGGAGCAGGCCTTTGGGCAACAAGAAATCAAGCCGGGGGAAGCACGTGCTGTAAATTAACTGTTCCCTGTGCGCAGCTCGGAGAGGAGGGGAAGGCTGGAGGAGAACACCTCGATGTCATTGTCCTGTTGGTGTGCAGTGAGGGCCAGCAGCTCTGGAACATTGTTAGGTGAGGTTCAGCTCAGTTGTTGCCTCTCATTGAACATCATCATTCTCTGGAAAATCATTTTTTTAAAAATGCAAGCTTGCTTTTGTAGGCTCCTTAGCAAATCTCAGAACCCAAGGAGGGTTTTACCAACCTTTACAATCCATTGTGGTTCTGAGATCCCCCAGCAGAATTCCACGGGCTTGTGCTAAAAGCAGTGAAAGGGTCACTGCACTAAATTTGCTGTGCCAAACATTATTACAGAATTTTTTTTTTTTTTTTTTTTTTTTTGACCTGTGGGTCTTTAGAAAGTATCAGTTGTGGGTAAGTCACTAAGATTACTCTTCTAATCTTCTTTGCTGGCTTCCTTTCAGGTGTGCTTAAAAACCAGGGTGTGATTTCCCTCTCACACCAAGGGGATGTCTGGGCGGTGCTGAAGGAAGCCCTGCAAAAATCATTTGTTCTAATGACAGAGCTGGAGTGAAGCATCTGCACTTCATCACTCATTAATGGTTCTGAAAAAGCTGTTTGTTTGCATCAAAACCTTAATGGAACATTAGGAAATTATTGGATTGCTCCAGATGAAAGGGTGGAGGGAGAGGTCGGTGGGAGTCGTTAGTTTATTTAATTGTGAATTTTGAATGATTGGTTTTTTCCTAAGGTGATTCTACATATTCCCAGTTGGAACAAGCTGTCTGAGCTCCCATTGCGTGGTGTGTCACCAGCCCTCAGAAGTTCCATCGTGTGCCCCTTTCTCGAGGGAAGCTGTGAAGACTTGAGGGGACTTTGGTTACAGCTGGGAACTCAACAGGGCTTTGGGCTCTGTTGCCATTCCTCTCCTTTGTGAAGAAAGGTCCCCAGCAAGAAACCTGATGGATTTCTCAGTTGATGGGGGAAAAGCTTATAAAATGTGCTAATGGCCATGGAAGGAACGTGGTCTTTTGGAAATGGTGTGTGACCGTGCTCGTCTCGAAGTACCTTTTGGGTTTTCCAATCATTTTATGCTTTGTTGTTTTAATTGCCCCGCCTCGTCCTAGTGAGATTAAACACATTCCCAAGTGCATAATCTCATTTTGCTCGAGAAGGAATCTGTGTTCCACATTGCCATTAATTATGGTGCAGCAGCTGGTGACTAGTTAATGTCATGTATTACCACCTGATTGCATCAACTCTGCCTTTGTCATTTCTTCATCTAATGGGAAAGGTCCCAGTGATTTACAAGCTAAACGAACCCAGGAGTTTATTGTAACAAAGTTGAATGACATGGTGTGTTTTTTTGGTTTTTTTTTTTTTTTTTAAGATTATGATGCTGGTTTTGCTTCCAATTAGTGTTAAATTTCTCTACTGCTCACTCATTTTTAGGAGGGTAAACAGAAAAAGAGGATTTCCCCATCTAGGCAGACTTGAGGGGGGGGGGGGGAATAAATATTTTCTTTGATGATTGACACATGTTGCCATAATAGAAAATCATTGTAAACAGTCAGAAGGTTTAATAAACACCCAACCAAAGTGTTTATCAAGATTCTTGAGTGTTATGCCAGCAAAATTACGTGTTTATTAATTTAATCCAACAATATGCCAGGTTTGGCAAGGCAACACAGAACGGTCGTGCCTGACTTTTGCAGGAGAAAACTTGGTGCTTCTTTTGCAAACAGTTTGAGAGATGAAGTGAAGTTTTCTCAGTGAACGTAACGTCACTTTCCTCAGGCCTGTAAATACAGAGCATGAAGTGGCTGCGCAGAAGTTGCTCCTGTTTGAGAGGTGAAGGAGAAGATGATTCTACCACTGATGAAGGCTCTTCAGAAGAGACTGAGAACAATGTTCCAATTTCCTTTCTTTCCTAAAACTGGTTTTGGTTGGGTTTTTTTTTTTGAATTGCTGAAATCTAATGAAAATCTTGCTACCTGTCATCTTCCATTTTATCTGAACTCCAGAAGTCATGACTGAACTAAGTTCAAATCCTGTATCCAACGAGCCCATTACAGTCTATGAAGTGAGACCACAGTAAAATATATAGGAAGATTTTTGGGTGACACCCCAGTTCTAATCCCATCAGCCTTCATAAAACGGTGTCTTTGTATTAAGTCTTCTATTCCTCTGATTGATTAAAGGTTCCTTCACAATTAGTCAGCTTTTATTACTGTAGTGCATAGTCCAAAGCTCAGTAAATGGAGTCCAAGTAAGCCGGGCTCTGCAAGGCTGGCTCTGAGCCACGGAGCAGGTCTGGCTCATGTCCTCTGGATACAGATTGAAGTTTTTTTCTTATTTCTAGGTTTAATTTTTTTTTTCCTGAGAAAACTTTCAGACCACTTTCTGAAATGTGACTTCCCTTTTCAGTCCACTTCCTTACTTCTTTCAAGTCATCTGTAATTTGATTTTCCTGCGGCGCCCTCTCCGTACAGTGCAATCCACTGGAGCTGATCTCTTCCCAAGGATGTGATTTAGTCAAGCTGACAGTTCTTTCTTGCCGAATATTTTTGCCATCATTTGTAGGAACATCTAAATGGAAAGTGCTGTACCCAACGGTGACGATGACAGGAGAATAATACACACAGACTAATCTGTAATAACAATAGCTTCCTATATTTCAAATATTAAAACCAAATGAGTAGTACAGCACAAGTCAAGGTGACTAAATAATGACATTAATGTAATTTTTTTAGAGGTCAGCTCTGAAGGGACTCATGAGATGAATGGAATATGTAATAATATTGAGAATTTTATTATTTTGGCAAATATTTCATGAACAGAAATCACAAAGAAAAAATTAGTGATACATACAATGAGTATACTAAACAGAAAATATGAATTATGCATTTGTCTCAAGGGTTTTCTGATCCCTTGCTTTGAATTTTAAATATGCGGTGAGACTGATAAACATCAAAGGCTATACACGTATAGAAATCTTTTTGGAAATGCTCTTGCTGTATTTTGAGACAAGTGTATTTTTCTTCTGTGGATTATCTCTGATAAACCACCGGGAAAGCATCACTGAGAGCTCTAATAATTTGCATGAGACAACAAAACACGGAAGAAGGAAATCTGTATCCAACTTTTTTCCTTCTCTTTTTCTAAACACTTTTTGTACATTTGTGCTTGTTCAAGACTGAAGAAAAAATCCGGAGCACTTTTAATATTGAAATGAGCAGCTGTGAGAAATTGCTAAGCAGCACCAGGAGCTGCCATTGCATCTTAGAATGTTAGAAAGGGTTTCAAGTTTTGGTAATGTAGAAACAAACCAAAAAATAATGCTGGAGCAGCATTTCCCAGCCATGAGACTTACACGGTCAGCAAATCAGTTATCCAGAATAAAGAGCATTAGTAGGAATATCCAGCATGATTATCAAATGTCAGGGCCTGTTTTATTTGTGTATCTGTCATGGTGAAAGATGCTTTTCCTTGGCAAGGCCTTGGGAAAGCATCAGGTTTATTCTCATGACAACATGCATGAGGTAACAATGAATTATTGGGCTGTGTTGGTTTGGGTTTAGTAAGATGAATTTTGTACTTAGTTTCATTTCTCTTTTTTAAATTTTACTTCCCTTTCCCACCCAGACACACAGGAATGCACATCAGTTTGTACTGGGATAATCGGAAAACTCAGGGAGTTTGCACTTGAGTGGCTGATTCTTTTCTCTCCCACAAGGCGAAAAATAACTTTCATACAATGGTCTTTGATTTGTTTTTCTGTTGTATGGCATGGATTTCAAGAGCTGAAAAACCAAGATCAGAGCCAGTGAATAAACCCGTGTATTAGAGAAATCAAAACAGTTATTCAGCTCCTCTATTGTTATTAATACAGGTATTAATACAGGTAAACGCCTACAGTACATCTGGTATTATGTTTCCCTTCCTTTTTTTTTTCCCTCATTTTTCAAAAATCATTGCAGTGCTCAGGTGTATAAATCACAAAATCTTTTGAGATCTGAGACACTCAGAAAGGTGGATGATTTTGGCCTGGATATTTCTTAGATTTCCTCAATTTCCAGATACAAAATTAAAAGTTACTTATTTCCCAACTTCTTTCTAGTTGATTTCTGTAAGAAGCATCCGAATTTTTTTATGTATTATAGGAATATTTCTGCCTTCCTGAAAAAGCTGGGAGTAGGCTTGGGTGCTGAAAGCTGTTCAAAAAATACAAAGTGTATGATTTCCTCATGAATGTAAAGCTAAAAAGAAGAAAAAAAATTGCATCAGGAGTCAAGTGGCAAGCACAGGTTTAGAGCAAAACATTTTAAGTTTTATTTCCACCCTCTCAAGGTGGGTTACGAGAACCTTTCAGTTAAGGTGATTTATTCATGGCATCGTGTTCTGGAGGACAGCTCTGCGTTTCTTCCTACAGTAAGAAATTTGGACGCACAGGTTTTGATCCAGAATGTCCCTCCAAATGCTAGCACTGATTTAAAAAACCCCCTGAATTATTCATGGCATTGTGTTCTGGAGGAGACCTCTCTGTTTCTTCCTACAGTAAGAAATTTTGACACCCAGATTTTGATCCAGAATGTCCCTCCAAATGTTACCATTGATAAAAAAACCCCTGAATTATTCGTGGCATTGTGTTCTGGAGGAGAGCTCTCTGTTTCTTCCTACAGTAAGAAATTTGGACGCCCAGATTTTGATCCAGAATGTCCCTCCAAACGTTACCACTGATTTAAAAACCCCCATAAAATGGGAGCTGCTGTTACACAATGACTCCGGTGTGATGCTCACGGTGGGTGACTGAGCCCCAAAGCATTTCTCCCACTGACATTTGACTTTGCGTGGGAAAGGCGCATTGAGGAGTTTGTGGAACAACTCCTTGGAGAACTTGGCTTTCCTTCTCAACACCAGACTCTTCCAACGTGATACCCGTAGAACAGCATCATAGGAGGGGGGAATTAGTTAATTAACTGAGATAACCCACACATGGCCCTGCTGCTGGGCCATCCCCCGCGCAGGTGATTCCCATCTCAGGGGGTTTGGCCACCCAGGTGAGTTTGATTTTGGTGATGAAATAAAAGCCTCTACCCAGAAAGCCCCAGAAAGGATGGGCAGGACGTGTCTGTGAGGGGTGGATTTAAGTCAGGAATTTTCAAAAAAAATGCAAGTACCCAAGAGAAGAGATTAGGAGTGAAAAGACAGAAGAAGTTTGGTTTGATACGGTGAGTAATCAGTAATTACTCAGCTTGTTTTTTTTTTTCCTCCAGTGCAGCTTTGATGTTTCTTATGGAGCTGAAAATAAGAGCCTTGTAAATGCGTACCAAGGGGACAAAGGGTTCTCCACGGGGTGCCCTCTGGAAAGCTAAACGTGCTAATGTTTGGAAGTGTGTGCACTACAAATAATTTAAAGCATGCTTAAATGTGTTTTTGTTATTAGTTATGTAGGACTGAGTTAGGTGTGAACTGAAGGCTGGTAACCAGCTCATTATTAAGAGCAGTAATAGATTGTCTTAATGTCCAACTATCCTGCTGGTATAACACAGAGAAGACAGTTTTGATGACATTTTCATAAAGTATGCTTAAACGTGGAAGCAAATGGATTACTTTGGGGTCTTTTTGCTACGAAAAAAAAAGGTGGTTTCCAAAGTTGTGTGTCTAATGTTGGGCTCCCTGTATTTTTTTTTAGACTATTGATAGCATTTTCTTCTTAACAAACAGCTGATGTTGGAAAAGTGTCAAGTTGCTTGGGTTGCTGAATGTTGACAAACTTGAATCTTTCTTCATGTTGAATATTTTTCAAGGAAGGAGGGCTATTGCACTTGTTTGGTTAAATTTGTCTGTCCTCCTTACAGTGGTTCTCTTAGTACTTCTGTTTATTTTCCAGATTGCCATTTCATTGTCTTTTCTTCTTCAGACCGAGGGTGACAAATAGAGGATCTCATGAAATGAAAGGAGAGAGAGGAAATTGTAGCCTCTGTTTCTCTTATTTTCCTTTCCCTCATGAAAATATCATAAAAACCATCAATGGACCAGTTCAGGTCTCCTTTTTTTCTTTCAACTCTGGGTGTTTGGAGAGCTTTAACTTTCTTTTTCAGTCAGTCTGTGGAATCCAAGACTTGCAGCAGTGTCACGTTATGCAAACACCACGTTTAGGTTGGCAAATCGCACCCCCTCAAGTGTCAGAGAGAAACAGAAAAGGATAAATTAACAGCAAAACTGAGCACACCTCCTCGACACCCCTGAGAAAAATAATGGCAAATTGCTAAATTGCTCCCTGTTCTTAAGGATCTTCCCTGGTGTAAAAACAGAAATGGGGATATGTAATAGGTACATTTTGCCTTTTGAGCCCGTGGGTTTGGGAGTGAAGGGATGAAATGTGGTGAGTGGGTTGAGGTGGTGGCACCACCTACAGCGCTGTAACAGTGTTTTGGTGACATCATTGGGCTTTCTTGCACTCGCTTGGGACAAAATCAGGGGTTTTTTTCAATGCTGACTTATTTTGATAGAGAAAGGAGTTGACTCTCTTATTCTGACAAGACACCCTTTGTATGCAGTTAGGGTTGAAGGACGACTTATATTTCACTGGGCAGTCTGTATTCATTAACTTGGTGTCATCTAGTTCTGTGTGCAACCCTTCCCTCTGTGTGGGTGCCTGGGGGCAGGTGTGCCTCTTCATCCGGGTTTGCTGTTTGTGTCATAGCTCAGCAGAACATACCTGCGTGCTGGGGAGCTTGGGGGGGGTGGGCTGTACTTTTGGGTTGGTTTTTTGGTTCAGTTTGGGGTTTTTGTTGGTTTGCCTTCCCTCTGGCTGGCCTTGCTGTGCTTCTCCATTTCTAGTACTAAAATGAAAAGGGCGTGTTTTCATCTGCTGCTGCACCTTGTGCTGGCTGGAGAAGACTGGCCGTGCTGTGTTAGGGCCAGTTCCACCTCCCTTGCCACAGCCTTCCAGCCCGGGTTTTTTCTGGGTGACACAGATGACAATTCATCTGCCTGTGTCTCCTAAAGCTGGTGGAAGAATTGCTTCTCATTATTATCTCACTGGCGGAGTGTGGAGATTCCCAGTTTCAGGGTTTTCGTTTGGGTTGTTGTTTCTATATCGGTTTTTTTTTCCAAAGCAGAGGGGAAGCTCCTTTTCTTTGGAGCTCTGCCTGCAGCGGAAGGGAGACAATTCAGGGCGTTATTGTCGAGGAACAAGCACGTTGTGGAGAGCAGGAGTCTGGCGGGCCACCCGATTGAGATGACAACTTCAGTATAACAAAATAGGGAGTGTTGAAAGGCCCCTGACAGTTTTCATTAACAGCGTTGTCTGAGGGAAGTGCCTGCTCTGCTGGCTTTGGCTGCAAGTCAAGACAGCCCTGGAAGGAGTGTTATTACCTTGGGCGCCGAGCCAGGTAATTATGTAGCAGCATTTTCATGCAAAACACATTAAAGATTTGACATAAATTGGAGAATATCAACGTACCTCCTATTTTAAATGTCATGTTCTTGACTTAAAACTATTAAAACTAACTTGGAGGATCACATGTGGAAACTTCAGCTAAGCAGTCTTGCCATCCGAAGACTGTGAGACAGAGGTATTAAGTCTGATTTGGTTGCTAAACTCTAAGATGTTGCTGATATTTTTTATATTTTTTTTTTTTGTGTGGAAATCGTGTTCTTTCCATTTTTTGACCCCTAACCTACTGGTTGCAGTCCTTGGTTAGGTGGTGTGCATATTCCTTGCTGTGTGTAAAAATTGTTCCATTGGCTGAAAGGTGCCGGGCTGGATGAACTTGTGCATATTTTAAAGTTGGTTCCATGTGGCAATTTAGTTTTCTGAATTCACCATGCAAATGTTTGACTTGATTGCTCAAACCTGGGTGTGGTATTAAAACATAAATCTGTTGGGCAGAGAGTTGCAAATTCTGTCTTCTCCTGGGGAATATATGAAGTACTAAACCTCAAACTCGATGTATTCCCTCTCTAACCCCTTTTTTTCCCCCCTTGCTGTTCATGCCCCATGGATATGGATCCCAGAACTCTGTCCCCTTTTGCTGCAGGAGGAACAGAATGTGCATAATTCTGCCTCCAGCCCATCCCGGAGATTTCCATAGGAGTGTCAGCCCCTGCCTTTCAAAATCAGGGGTCAGACTGTGAGATCTGCATCTTCCTGGGGGAAACAAGGTTCTAAACTGCCAGCACCCACATGTGACTGCTCTTTGTGCTGTGACATATGATGGGCTGAGGGGACCTTCTGCTGTGCTTGTCAGCCTGGTTTTGGCAGCACAGGCCAAGCTGGGAGTGTTTTTAAGATACTTCCCAAAGTCTGCAGTGTCTGGGAGTGAGAACCACCTGGGTATCTGGTGTCTGACCACCCCACGTGACATGAAAGGGCACGGACTGGATGGGATCCTGCTAATGGAAAGACAGGAGACATTCTTGGGCATCTTCCCACATTTCTCACCTCTTGTCTGTTTTAAAACCTCCTTTTGATGTCTCTGCGTCTACAGCAGAGAATACACATCTTTTTTTTTTTTTTCCTCACCTTCCTGGTGTGGCAGTGCCAACCAAATCTGCTTTTCAGACTACGAACTAGAAATTGTTAAATGACAGCTGAGCTCCTCAGAAGGGTGTTTGACGGCGACTGCTGGCATAGGCTTGTCATTGCAGCCCTTCTGCATTTACAGATGTCACTGCAAATGTCCCCACTCAGAGAGCCTGCTGTCACAGCAGTCACTGCAAAGACAGACTCGAGTAAACACAGCAGAAACTTGGCGTTTGTGTATTTAGGACTTAATGCTCTTTAACCAGCTATTTTTATTTTTTTAGTTAATTATTTGTTCCCATCTTTTTGCACCTAAGTACTCTTTCATTGTGTTCCTGCTGTGGAATCCTTTATACTGGCAGTCTATTTTATTTTCTGCTCTGCAAAAATATGCATCCCAATGTAACTCCTTAAGAACTTAGTTTAGTGGTTTGTTTCACTCCCTCCCATGAGGAAGTGTTTTAATAACTTATTTTTCTGAAGGTGGTGGTGCTTTCTTGGTGCTGAAACTGCAATCCTGACGAAGGTACTTAATATTTAATGTGTCCGATGGCTCCGGGTGACAATGGGAGAGCCCGTGCTCCTGTGCTGGGGATCTGCTGCTGGCTCTTGGGCAGGCTGTGGTTGACAATCAACCAGCACAGAGAGGCCTGAATAAATTGTTGTGTTAAGCTTCTCCTGTGGAATAATGGGAAATAATCCCAACAGAGGAGACTTGTGAGTTTTTTTTTTTAAGGACCATACTTAGAGTGGTCCTCTTGGGTATACCCAGTTAATTTGGGATCAGGCTGCAGGCTCTTCCAGGACCTTTAGTTCCAGCTCCCTTTTTGGGTTCACCCGGGAGACACCTCATATTGGTTCTAGGAAGGGAGTTATTCACCTGCTGTGACAGAGATCCCAACCATCTGCTTCTTCATTTTATTCCCTATGGCAAGCACAGTGATGGAGCCTCGAGCAGAGGAACAAACCAGCCTCAAAACAGGGGAATCTGAAGCAGAGCATGTTTCCAATTTCAGTGCTGGCTCTATTCGTTCGACTTGCTTTAGAAATACACCTATTGCTGTAACATTTGTTCATATTCCAGAAAGCTGCTATTGCACTTGTATCTTGCTGCTCTGTGCCAGGAAATTGAGCTTAGTACATTATAATTTTTCCAGCCCTTGCTTTGTTTCAGTAGAGAAAGATTTTTTCTTCTTTACTTCTGACATCTTTGTTCTATTGTTCCATGGCTTCAGCTCTTTTGCATGTCGGTTTTTTTGTTTGTTTTTTTTTTGTTTGTTTGGTTTTTTTTTTGTTTTGTTTTTGGGGGGGGTTTGGTGGGTTTGTGGTTTTGGTAGAAACAGGTCTTTCTGGAACTCTTCTTTAAAAACAAAAGGGAAAAAAAACCCCATTTAATTCACAGGAGGAAACCCAAATCCCCAAAGCTGGAACACCAGCCACGCTGTGTGGTGCCAGCAGCTGGTTTGCTACAGCATCTCCTGTTGAATCTTTTTTTATTTCATTTCAAGGTAGTGTCTTGACTGAATATCCAATATTGTTGGATCCACATATTGTTCTGCCTGATTAAAGCCTTGATCCTTTGTTTTCCAACCCCCAGCTGATAACAGGCATGTTTTTCTTTACTGGCTGCCTCCCCTCTCTGTTGCTGCAGAACATGGACAGGATTGTGTCCAAACTCAGCCCTTTAAAACAACTTCTTCAGTTTGTGTGTGTCAGAGTTTCATCTCCCCCTCCCCTTCCTTTGGGATTTCACATTCCCTACGCTGCGTTAAAGGAATAACACAGAGAAACATGACAAAAAAAATTAAATCTCATTATTTATTTTTCTTTAGATGTGTCATTTTTTATTTCAAGTTCTGCCCCAGATCTTGAGTTCTCCCTGTGAGCATATATAGTAACTTTCTTAATATTTCTGGATTTAAAAATATTTTGAAAGGAAATAGCCTATGAAAGGTACAAACCCCCTAATTTTTTTTTTCCCTGCAACATCAGCGTGCGAGGTAATTCTTCATGATCCAATACAGTTAGAACAGAGAGCCTGCAATATTGCAATCCAGCAGTGGAATTCATTTGTTATGTAAATCAAGTGGGAAAACTGTGCAGGTGTGAGAATGGGAAGTGTCACATTCAAAGACAAACTCGGGATGTCTCTGCACTAGTGCAGTGATTTCCTCTCTCCTGTAACTTCCTTTCTGAGTATCTGGTTTGTGAGGTTTTTTTGGGGGTATTTTTTCCCCTGTTGCTGTAGGTTTTGGGGAAGCTTCTCTGTTAGTGACAGCCCCACAGGGCTTTAATAGCAGCACCATAATTTTATTCAATCCAGGAGTTGGGGGTTGGAATAATTTAGCCATCTGCTCTGTAAGCACAGGGGGAATAATTCCAAGAGGAGTGACTTGTATTTGTTCAGGAACAGCGTGGCAATTAAGAAACAATTCCAGGTTTCACCCAATCCAGCAGGAAGCAACATTTGTAAGCCCCTTTCCCATCCCAGGAGCAAGGGGTATATTTACAGCTAGGTGAGTTTGTACAGAGTGGATTACAACAACGCATCTTGAATTAAAGCAGATTTTGGTCCAAAAATCAAAGGCCCTCTTCTTGAACAGGAGAGAAGCACGACTAAGTTGTGCTCCTGACCAAATGTGGAGTGGGAACGTGGTAGATCAGCATTTGTTTCTCCAGAGGTGTCTCCATGTACTTTGCTTCATCTGTCACTGCAAACATAGTTTGGAATTGAGGGCAGGATTAGTTGTCAATTGAGACTACACTGGTGAGATATGTGTCATTTGTTGTGTTCATCCTACTGTTTAAAATCAAATAAACTAGGTTTTGATGCAGGGAGCTTCATCTCCTCCTATTATTTAAAGCCAACTGTTCTTTCACAGCTCCCATGTCATGAAATCTTGTAGGCTCTGTTTTAAGAGGACCTACTTGACTGCCAAAGCACAGCAGTTTTCAGGAATTGGCTTCAATTTGCACCTCTCAGTGATCTATTACTCTTTCTGACTCCGAACTGCACGTGCAATACTGCTTTGCATTTCTAGCATGTGGGATTTTACAGCCTATATAGAATATTCTCTTTTAAATATACATCTGTAGGATTTATAAAAGTAGCTTCACCTGAGCACCTGCTGTAACTCTGTAGTGCTGAGAAGTCTGAAGGAATCAGTTATGTAGAATTGCTTGCTCATTAAAGCAATGACAGTCTGTAAATAGAACCAAAACACAAGCTGTATAAGGTGCACAGCCTTCTAGAACACACCCACAGTTATTTCAGCTGTTGTAGTTGCTCAGGTAGTCCACAAATACACCACCTATAGCAGATTCATCACTGTCTCAGGCCTATTTTCCCACCTCTCTTTCCTTACCCTTTTCTCTTTCTCTCTATTTTTTTTTTAAATTATGGAAGTTATTTCTCTGTTTGAATACAGATGATAAACTTGTACAGGTGCTCTCGGGAGACAAAACTTCAGGGGCTTGAAACAGAGACATTTACATTTAAAGTGCAAATTATTTGGGCTAGTGGGTTATTGTGTCTTCAGGGCCATTTCTGCCAGTGTTTCTCTAAATGTGACCCAAGGGACTGACTTCTCCAGCCCTGATAAAGATGGAAGTTACCAGAGCATGAAACTTTGCAAACAAGTTGTATTGATATATGTTAAAGATTTTACTCATTTCCATTTTAAGTGGAAACCGGTTTATAGCCTTGTAAAATGGAGCGCCCTAATAATTGTTTTTAGCATTAGAAATAACAGATATGGCTGTAAAGTTACAAGGCACTTCACAAATATTAAAGCAGGAGTTGCTCTGAAACTGAAGTGCAAAACACAGACCTAGTCTTGGAATAGAAAACAAAATAAAAAGGAGAACAGAACAAGAGATGCTGAGGAAATATATATATAAAAACAGGGGTTTGTTTTATGAAGTGAAAGAGCAATTATAGAGAAGGAATATGTAAAAATAAAGGTTGAAACAATCAATGGCTCTTCCAGACAAGAGCTGGGGGGTTTCTACCCATAGTTTGTGAAAGTAGGACTTGAGACTAAACCTGCCATAATGAACATACATAAAAACATCCCTGGAAGATGTGGGGGAAAGGGAGAGAAAGGTTAGGAATGAGGATGCGTTTTGCCCCAGTCCCAGGGAAAGGAAGCCAAGACATTTGGGGAAGGCAGACGTGCCTGCAACAGCGAGAGGGAGAACCGAGCAGAGCTGGAACTGGAACAACAAAGGAGCTGGACCAGCTGGAGCTGTCAGGCTGCAGCCTTTGGGGGGCACCTTGGATCCCTTTTCCTTTCTCCTCTGTCAGTGTTTTTTCCCTCTTTCCTGTAAAAGGCAGGCATGGAGTTAAATTCAGGTTCTTGATGCCTGCTTTGACAGTTACCATTGGGCACCGTTGGCCCTTCAGGGCGGACCAAAGGCAAAGACAAGGAAGAGTGAAGGGAAGTCATTGTTTTTCCAATAACCACCCCCCCCAAAAGCTGCCCCAATAAACACAGTACTCAGAGGCTGGAAAACACATTTGTCTCCAAATATTAATTAGATCTTTTTCCAGGCTATTCTCTGCATGGGAATTTTGGGATAAGGACAACAGCAAACATATTTCAGTCTGTGAAATCCTGCCCAGAAGTATCAAAGGAAAAGTGTGGACCCAGGATCTCCCAGCGCAGACCAGTAATCAACCTCTCACCATGATGTCTATTAAGTTTATAGGTATTTGACAGGCACATAAATTAGGGTTACAAGATCCTCTACACTGCACCCTCGTAAGCACTGGAGTATCCTGGCCTTCTGAAGGTCCTTTTGGATCCAGCAGTGGCCTCAACTCCCTGACAGGGCCATTTGTAGCTGTCACTTTGGGAGACAGAAAAGAAATGTGAGAGCCTTGAGGCAGGAACCCTCTGGTGTTTGACACAGGCTGGGTCACTGAAGGCAAAAATGGGAAAAAAAAAACACCCCTCTCTCCTCTTGTAGGAATACGAGGAGCAGATTGCCCTGCTAATATAAAACTCCTGAGAGTGGTAAGAATATTTCTGATGCTGATATGTGAGTTGAAAGAGTGCGAGTTGTCTCATTGCCACTCTCAGCTGAGTCCCAAAAAGTCTTGACCAGTGTAACAAGCAGTCCAATGCCCGTGGGGAATGTCCTGGGTATGGCAAAGAGTTGTTTCCTTTGGTTGCTTGAGGGGGTTTTTTAGGGGAGAGGAGGGTTAGTGGTGTATTTGTCAGATTTTATGCGGTTTGTTTGCTTTGCTGGTGCAACTTGTTTATTCTGGAAGACTTATGCCACTTGTCTCGGTGATTTTTGGAAGGCAGTGGGAAGTGTGGAGCTGCTGCAGATGGTTATGCACATGCTTTCCTGTGCCTTCCTGGCCAAACTTTTTTGCAGGAGGAGAAAAAAGAAGCCTCCTGATGAGATTTCTGTATTTCTCACATCAATAATTCATAGTGTTCGTTCTCTTGCTGCTCTGAAGAAAGGCAGGGAAAGAAGGGAAATTGCAGTAGAGGCAGGTGGAGAAGCAGGTTATTTCAGGAAAGAGGACCAAGAGGTAATACAATCTACAAATGGATTGTAACTGCTCTCCAACTTGTCTTTATTGCCCTGAAGCCTCTAAACTATCTTTTCCTAAAAGCTGGCTTCTCTGAGATGTACTTTCTATTCCCTTCCCGGTCAAGAGGTCTCAGATTTCTGTGTCTCAGAATTATTACCTCAACAATCAATAAGCTCGCACTAATCCATCCGAGATCTCCCATTTAAGATGATTTACTTACTGGAAGGGTCCTGTGGATGACAAAATGAAGCCGAAACTGGAGGAGTTATGTTAAAAATGTGTTTATTTCCATTAGCTCTCGGTGCGAATTTTGCAACACGAGCTTTGTGGTAGGAGTTGCTCCAAGTCAGCTCTCCACCAACATTTAATCCAGATTTGCAGAGGGTGCCCACCCTGCTTAGCTGGAACTCGAAGCTGCCGGGCCGTGTTGTAGGTTCAGGTTTGCTGAGTGCTCTGGCTTTAACCAGGGATGGACACCAGGGAAGGCAAGTTCAGCCTGAACAACATTTTAGTTTCTTGAGAAAGCGTTAGGTGGGTTTTCCTCTGTAACGCTGAAGAGTGAGAGGAGGAGAACCCTTCTAACAAACAGTCTGTGTGATAAATATTTGCAAACCGTGTCTTAGATTTTGCTCTTACTTTCCAACACTGATTTATTTTTTTGTGATTTTTTTTTTTTTCTGTCACAAATGCCATAAATGCCCTCAATTAAGGGCTTGAGTGCCACTAGATGTAACTGCAGTAAGGCATTGATTGGTGCCAATGTTCTTCTCTGCATCTTCTGCGAGTTCCAACGTGAATACACTGAATGTTCTCGCACAGCTTAGCGAGCCTTTTTAGGGAAGAAAACACGAGATGACAACGCCTCGCTTGAAGTTCCCAGAATTTCTTGGTCTTCCCAAATAACCTTCAGCAAGCTTTAATGTTCCAAACAACCCAGGGCATTTCCCTCCTCCCTGGAATTTTCTTTCCATCCCTTCTGTCCCTGTTTGTTGCCTCCGCCTCCCTTTCACCCCAATTTGCTTCCAAGGACTGCTATAATGACAAGCAAGAGGGTGCTGAGGAGACTCGGATGAGGTTTCTTCTGCTTCCCTTGTGGGGGTAAAATTATGACTATTTAAGATCCAGGAGGACTGGCAGACACGTTTATCCCGACTAGAAGAGCTTTCCTTTGGACCAAAAGCGAAGAGTTGGTGATTGTTGCCCACTCTGCACTAAGATCATCCTGCTGTGACACTCGCAGAGGCTCAATTAGAGCCATCTCGGGGCGTTATCACCCTTATTAGTGTTTGTCTCCTTGGAAGTGTTGTGGCCCTCAAGGAGCCCATCCCTCCTAGGAAAGCATATCTGGCTTTGTTACCATCAAAACGATTGGGGTTTTTCGTTTGTATCTGCGTGTAAGAGGGGTTTGTTCCTTTTTTTTGGGCTCTTTTTTGGTTTTCCCCTTCGGAAACACCTACATAGTTTGGGTCTTCAAAATCACAGCGAAAGGGGGTGGGGGGGGGGGTGGGGAAATGCTGCTGGAATGTTCTCTCACTATGATCGGATCGAAGCAAACTTCTGTCTGACCTGTCCTCAATTTTGGTTGGAGCCCTCGGATCTCCAGCTCTTTGAAAGCTCAGTCTCCCAGTTTTGGAGGAGTCATCAAAAATCTGCTGTGGCTGAAAACAGACTTTGTGGTTGAAAAATGTTACCAAAGTGGTAGCAAGGCACTCTTGGCCTGTTCCACAGAAAAACAGAACAAAACGCTTTGTTTTCTTCTGAAAACCTCTATTTTCATTGGTTTGCTCGCGTGGGATGATAAAGAATGGGAAGGAAAGCGGCTGCTGAGGTTTGGGATGGCAACTTCAGAAAGTTACGTATTTCAGGTTTCTGTGGCTCGTAAATCAAGGCTTATAAATCACATCTCCCTCTGGGTGTGTTTGTAACAAATCCAGGGCCATGAGAATTTTCCAGAGTGCTGCAACAGGGAGGGAAAAGCCCTCCTGTTGCCCGCGGGCGGGATTCGGGTCCATAACCACGTCTCATCTGTCTATAGCTTGATAAACGATAACCTTGCCCTGGGCTGGGATCGATCGAGGGCGAAGCGAGGCTTTGCTCTGGGCACATCAATACACATTAAAATATGACTTGTTTCAGCCGGGTAAGTGGCCCGCGAGGTGTTGGTGGCACCTGGAATGCAAATGGCTTGGCTTTCGGGCGGGCACTGTCCCCGTCCCGCACTCCGGGGGTCGGATGGCAATGGGCTCATTAACGCGGAGCACCCGCTAATGGGCCCATCCCCGCCGGTTAATTGCGGCAACATCTGGCCGCTGGCAGGGGCGCTTTTAACGCTGTTTCTGCCAGCCCTTCCTGGAGCCTCAATCAGAACGAGCCATTTGGCACAGAAGCCCATTTGAAATTTGTGTCGTATCTGTTCCAGCGCCGCTAGTCCTGAATATTAAAGTTAAATGGAACGAGATTATAAAATTGGGATTTTTATCTATGACTCTCTATGGATGTAATTTTTTTTTTGTAGTTACGATTATCTGCTTTTATTTCAGCCCTTTAAGGAAAACAGGAGGGACAAGGCCATTCTAATTTTGATTTTTAAAATGGCTCTGAGCGGTGAAACTTTAACAGTGGGCGTTGACAAGTGATTAGTGAAGGTGCAAGACGTGGAGAAATGGGATGGTGTGTTTTTGGAGTCTGAGACACCCAAACCGAACAGTTGTTGGATTATGTATTATATGAAGTCTTCCCTCTATATATATCTATTTATTCTCCAGAAGGAATGACAGGTTTCAGTCCTCTCTCAGTCCCCGTTCGTGCGCTACTGCCCGACCCGAGATCGCTGCAGGGGTTTAAGGCAGAGTTCTAATGGTAGAAAAGCAGCAGGTGATGCTCCCCAAATGCTTCCTTCCCTTTGGAGCTCCCTTGGAACAGGCAGGGCTGTTCCAGGTCCCCCTAAGGAGCTGGGATTTGGAGCTGGGAGGGACCCGAGCATTGTTTAAAAGCTGTGATAACATCTGGGGTCGGGTGGAGTTGTGGGAAACCCTGGGGAGCTGCGGGAGAGCTCTTGAATCCAAGGAGAAGCCCTTTGGAAGGACTCGTGTCTTCATGGAAGGAGCGCCGGACTGGCCGTTCGGCATTGCTGCTGGGTAGGTTTAATCAAATTATTTTGTTTTATTACCTCCATCTCCTCTATAAAACTGTGTTGCTTTGTGGCGTGATGTGACCGCCACAAGTGCAATACGAGTCTTTACTGCGATACATCTCTGCTGCTCATGGATGATGTAGGGGAGTTCTCGGATGTTCTCCTAATTAGTTGTGTTCCTGCACCCCAAACCTCCATAAGGTGCACAGTTTTTATCCCCCCTCTGCGGAATTTCATTAACTTCGGGTCTAATCGCAGTCCGCCTTCGCGCACAATAATGGAGAGGCAGAGACTGGCCGTGGCCATCGGCCCTCGGCTTGGAGGAGAACATGGAGAGAAATACTTATGAAATAAGTTTTAAAATTGGCTCTTACTCCCTTGAAGCCAATCAATAGGGCCAGAACGAGAAATACGGAATACAGAATGAGTTTTGTTCACAGTTCGTCGTTGGGCTCCTCTCAGAATTTGGTTCTGGGACTTGCATACAACAAATACGGGTCTCTCTCCTAAACACTAGAAAGGTGTTGTGGACTGGTTTTTTTCCGTATTACCATTAGCAAGAATTAAGAGATCTCAGTATTAGGAGTTCTGCGTATGGAATCACCCTTGAAAAGTGGAAAGGGAGCAAACCGTGCGCAGAATTCCTGCAGGGAAAGAACTCGGAGACACCCTTAGTTTTCGTTGTGTGTATCATTTTTTTTCCTTTTGATGCCGGATGCCGAGAGGAGTTTCGGGGGAAAACATTTCGAATAACGCTTGTTTTACCGTTCCGAGCTGGGTCTTGTGAGATTTGGGAACAGCACAGTTTGTAAAGGCCGGCGGTTCATTTACGATCCTATTCAATTAGCCTTTGCATGCACGTTTTGTGATATTAACGAACACAGTGAAGCTGCTTTTAAATGTGGATTGGGTTTTTTTTTGGTCTAATTAAAATTAATTTCCATGAGGAAAAGAAAAAGCTCAGATTGCCTCTAGTTTTCAACTTGAAAACATTTAGTTTTCTAAATGTTTGCGGTTTTCTAAATGTTTGCTGTAGTCCTTCCCTAGCACTGGGCAAATATTCCTGTGATAAGGTATTGGCCCATGTCTAAATATAAGCAGATTTGTGGTTTTTTTGTTTAAGAGCCTATGAAAATATTGACAGTCCTTTTAACTTCGGAATGACTTGTTTGTTTCTTCCCACTTCGGAAACTGAATCCCATGGAACCAAATATTGAAGAAACCTTTTAAAGCCACAGGGCCTCTATTTCTGCCTGAAATTTGAATATCTGAAGACTGAGTCATCATAATAAGTTTGGCTGGTTGTTAATTTGATTTAAAACCAAAATAATCAAGGACAGTGGGACTTTAGTTTGTTTGGGATGGGCGGGAGGAGGGGTTTGAATTTCCTGCAGCTCAGTTCTGTCACTTCCCTGCTCTCATTCTGAGAGAGTTAGGGTAGTATTAAAAAAAAAATTAAAGTAGGTAAAAATCAAAGGTCGATGTGACTTTTTCTACGTGTCATAGATTCCACTGATTTAATTCCTACTTAAGGCTGATTTTTCTGCTGAGCAGGGGCTGGAAAACAGGGGCTCCCTCAGCACTTTGCACCATCAAGCATTCCCAAACCAGTTCCGAGAGGCTTTTGCCTCCTTGTCTGTGCTCGGCGCGGAATGAGAGGCGCTTATTGAAGGGAAGCGCCCGGGCCTCGAGGCCCGCGGGGAGCCGCGGGAGCGCCGCGCTGTGCCCCGCTCCCTCGGTGCGGGAACGGTGACGATCAGTGGGCTTGGGGAGGGGTGTTTGTTTGTTTGTTTGTTTGTTTCTGGAGGGTTTTTTTTAGGTTTTTTTTAGGTTTTTTTTAGGTTTTTTTTAGGTTTTTTTTAGGTTTTTTTTAGGTTTTTTTTTAGGTTTTTTTTAGGTTTTTTTTAGGTTTTTTTTAGGTTTTTTTTGGGGGTTTTTTGGGGGTTTTTTGGGGGTTTTTTTTGTTGTTTGTTTGTTTGTTTTGGTCCTATCCCTTTACCTTCTGATGTCTTTCTAATAGCAGAAATGCTGGAGAAAGAGGACCATAATAGCATATTCACTGACACTCCAATTACTGCTTCTTTTAAAGAGAAACTGGCTATTTTTCCCTACAATTAGAAAGTTCTTATTTCAGCAGCCGCGAAAGGTGGAAATAAACCAACCAGGATGGCAAATAACAAACAATAAAAGAAACATAAAACTCATGCGGAGCCAAAACATTGCAGCCAAATCCAAACAACCCTTGCATATATGGTATTGCACACACATGCTCTGTGGCAGTTGCAGCTGCAGCTGTAGCAAAATACCTACTAAAATCCAACTGTGAACAAGTATTAACAGACTCATTGCATCAATCCCATGGCAAAAGTGACACTGAGACATGAAGTTGTTGCTAATTATCCACCATCCATTAATATATCTCCTCCTGCTGAGTCCTAGCTCCTAACATTCCATCTGTGATGCTTTTTTACCTTATTTCCAATTCAGCTACTGAAAATTTCATATTTAAAATATATTTCTTGGTCAAAGCAAAATGCAGCTCTGAGAAGGCTTCAATCCACAGAATCATGTAATAGAATAGGAAGAATGTTCATTGCAATCCTTAGCAAATACTTT
>VWZG01011435.1:286888-425946 GCA_013396735.1 Grallaria varia
TTGTTTGAGAAAGTTCCCTTCCAATGGCAGCTCCCCCGCAATGTGGTGCCATTCCGACAGGCCGGTGCCATGGGTGTGTGACCGGCAGGGAGGCCGCGGATAACAGGAGGGTGAGGCAAAGCTTTAAATGGCCTAAAAATAGGCAGCTTGGGTTTGATACTTGTCTGAATTAAAAAAGAACACAGAAAAACCCGCGGTGATCTGTTTCCATTGAAAGCTCAGACTGCGGTGCTGGTTGGGATCTGGCCATGGATGGTTTACTGGACAGAAATAAATAACTTGCTCAAAGGATGGGATCTTGCCTTTTTTTTTTTTCCCCTTCCTCTCTTGCTCTCTTTTTTAAAAAAGGCAACTCAAAGCAGGTGCATTAAACATTTAGATAAGGGACCCTGGTAAATTCACCCTCAGACAGAATCTCTTTTGCTGTTGTAGGGGTGTTTGGTCTCGGATTTTGGATTATAAATAGGACAGGGTATAGAAGTTGAGCTGAGTTGAATTCTGTTGTACCTGAGGCCAATATTCCAGGTACAGTTCCTTCACATGGCGCGATGTTTTTCTGTTCTTTTCATTTGTTTGTTGTTTTTCTCATTGACTTTACACAGGGATTTTCTTTGTGTTTGATTTCGATGGTTTGAGCTTCTTAAAAATGATGGGCAATGCTGTTATGTTTTTAGGTGTCCTTTATTCAGGGTATTAAAGGAGGGACTTTTTTCCAGGGCGAGACAGCTTTGGAGGGCACTGTTGGGTTCTTAAGGATGGTCATCGCTGGCATGGATTTCATGGATCATCATTGAATATCCTGAGAAAGAGTCCATAAAGTAGAAAGCCTTTAATTCCTATCTCTAACTAGCTTGAACCCATTGCAGGAAGCCACTCGGGATTAGCAGCAGTCAGTATAAATAGCAATTAAAAAGCGTTATACAGACCATGTGTCAACCACTGCCTGATAAATCCAAAGTTTAGTTGATTGCCAAGCAAATTACATGTTGAACGCTGTTACCTTCTCATGGAAGGCAGAGAACTCAAACTGGGCTCCGGGACCGTAAAGCACAATTCTGGTGGCGAGGCCAACAGTTCTGTTACTGAGTTCTCCAGAATTGCTATAATTCCTATGACCCAAACGATGGTGTTTTCAGCCTCATCTAAATGACCATCAAGAGCACTTAAAGACAATTTGAATCTGACTAATTAGACTGTCACCTCCCATCTCAAGGGTTTTAAGTAACAGCAAGATTTTTAGGTTTGAATGTGGATTCACCTTCCTGGAGCTCAGTAATTTAGAAGTGTCTCTGGTTTTGGTCAGTGCTGATCTCCTGACGTGGGGCTGACAGTGCAAGAGGTGCAGGAGAAAACAATAAGACAACACACGGTCTCTACTTCAACAATTTTTCCTTTCCTTTGCAAGTCTGGAAGACAAAGAGACTTATTGGCTGTGGTTGGGTGGGGAAAAAATCTGTTTCCTGGTTTAATATTGGGGGGGTTTATTTTTTTAAATATAATGCTTGAGGAGATCTATTGAGTCGGATGGAGTGGGAGAAGAGGCTGGACCCTGAGGTTTATATTTGTGTGTAAGAGGAAATAGTCTTACTGTGTAAAGTTTTGGCTTTGGGGACTTCTCTGCTTTATTTAGCATTATAGTAGATAACTTTATTTTGATGAACTTGGGAGGGGTATTTCACATTCCTCTGCTTTTATTTTTAATCCTTCTGCCTTTTCAACTTCTGTCTTTGGGCACAAGGGGAGGAGAAAAGAAACAGGTCTGAGGTGTAGCGCGTGAGAGCCAAGCCCACGTTTTCACTCACAGCTGAGCAGCACAGATGAGGCATTATTGAATCCTCCTTTAGAAACCAAACTGTGAACTAATAGAAAATGCTGCATTTCTTCCGTTCTGTCCCCCAAGATTCAGGTGTGACAGAAACAGTAAAAAAAGATACAGAAGATGTAGATAGCAGGTAACACAATGTGTTGGGAAGGAGAAAGTTTTGTCACCAAGGCTACACTCAGATAGGCATGTGCAAGTCCTACAGGATTTTAACAAATGTCTGAAGGCACAATTTAACTTAAAACAAAAGAAATTGATTTTTATTTAGATTTGGAAGGTAGTCAGATTTTTGGTGATCGTTGCCTACAGAAAGCCCTAAGGGTTTTCTCTGTCTACTGTGTTATATGGCACAGAATAACACTTTTTTCCTTCTAGTGGCTTTCCACAGTAAAGATTGTTGTGGCATAATAAAATAAATAAAAATTCATGTTGTCATGATACCCCTTCCTCCCTGGGAAATGGAAGGAGTGAAAAGTAAAATTGAAAGACTATTGAAGATGGCCAGAATCCCTAA
The DNA here is from genome assembly GCA_013396735.1 of Grallaria varia. Taxonomy (NCBI): domain Eukaryota; kingdom Metazoa; phylum Chordata; class Aves; order Passeriformes; family Formicariidae; genus Grallaria; species Grallaria varia. The sequence continues at coordinate 289,225 of VWZG01011435.1, forward strand.
GATATTACCCCTGTCAGCTCTTTGGGAGGCTCAGAAAACAGAATGTCATGTCACAGACCCTTCAGATTCTCCTCAGTGACAATTCCAGTCATTTTTGCTGCATAAGGACTTGAGGAGCAAATCGATCCCTGGTGGGGGACAGTTGGACAGGGGCACCAGCAAGAGGCTCTGTCAGTTTAGTGCATATATTTGTGTGCACAGTGTGTTTATCTGTCAGGGACATGTAAATAAAAAGCTAATTACAGCTGAAATCTGCCCTCAGTCTTGCTGTTCTATCCCACCAGTGTGTGTGGAGAGAAAGTGAGAGGTGAAGATTTAGAAGAGCCCTGTTTTGAAGCTGCCTCAGAAGGAGTTCCATGTCCTTCTGCCCTTTTAAACTGTGTTATTTTTCAGTTTCCAGAAATCCAGCTGTTTACATCCAGACAGTGACCCGTCCTGTGGCTCTGGATAAGCTGAATTGTGTCTTTCCTCTGTAAAAATGGAATTGCTAATATTTAACTTTACCAAGTAAAAAGAGTTTTGAAGCCTTCAGGTGGGAAGAGCCAGAGTGAGCTAAATATACTTTGTTTCTGATCCCATAGATTGCTATGAATTATTTTATGAAGTTTGAATATAAAATTTAAATTGCTGTCTAAATTTTAAGCCAAAGGTCTAAGTGACATGTAGGAACAGCCATGTGCCTTGTACCTACCAAGAAGGTTGGACACCTTCCCTATCCAGTGGTCTGTGGATGCATCCCTGTTTTTTTTACTGGGCTAGGAGGAAAAACATTACGTCCCATATGGTAGACTGGAGGTTTTCTGTGACCTTGTCCCCTAGTCCTCTGAACTTGCATGAATTTTTGGTATTCTTTGCAGCCTCTGGCAAGGATTTAGCTCAAAAAAAGTCAAGCTGGATGGGCTTCAAGGAGTACATTCTGAATTTTATATCTTCATACAGTTTGAATTTTGTGCTGGCCCTGTCAAAACCCTTCAGCAAACTGACCTTACTTTGGTGGAACGAGCTGGACTTTCCTTAAAGAAGGTGGTGCTATTGTAGTGCCAAGAAAATGCTATTTATGGGGGGAAAATCCTTTGGAGAAGAAGGGGAATAGGTGCCACTGGCTTATCATCCTTTGAATCCAAAAATACCTTATAGGCAGTATACATCTACATATTTTTTTTTCTTTTTAGTGGTTTGTAGACTGAAGTAACTGGTTTGGCTTGAGTAAAAAGTAGATTTGTGCAAGTTCAACAAGGGAATTGGCAGAGGTTTTGTTTGTGTGTTATCACATGTGGAAAGGAAAAATGGGGTGGAAGACTCAATGATACGTATTTGTTGAGTTTGGAATCCAAAAATAATACTCCTGAGCTGACTTGGCTTTCCATTTTCAAGAGTTGGCAGAACCACTGTACTGAATGGAACATTTATTTGGAGCTCGAGAGGTTACTTTGGTTGAAGAAAAGTGTTTTAGTAGACAAGCCAAAGCAGTAAGTTGGAACACTCCAGTGCCATTTAGAGGAACGTGGGACAGGCAGGTTCCTTACATTGTTTGATTTAACCAAATGCCACATGAAATCAGAGCAATAAGAAAGGAGCCTCAGCTGGGTGAGTTTGTAAATATATCCCTGCATACATAAAAAGGATGTATGGCAATTCAAACCTGTGATTCAACTTGGTCCTTAGGCTATTATTAAAGCACTTAATTTTTTTTTTTTTTTTGCCCTGTTATAATAGGAAATAAATTAAGGATGCTACTCGGACGCTGTTTCAACACGTACTTGGGCTAATTTGCCCGGTTAATTATCAGTTTGGTTTGGTGGGAGGCGCTTTGCAGGCTGAGTTTGTGACTTTGTGAGCTGTGCAGGGCAGTGTTGGAGTGCCCAGCCCTTAAGGGGTTTAAAAGACATGTGGCCTTGGGGCTGTGGACATTGGGTTAGTGGTTGGACTTGGTGCTCTTAGAGGTCTTCTCCAACCTAAACCATTCCATGATTGTGATGTTCAGCCATCCTAATTTGGCAGCTAATCAGCCGGGTCTGTGGTGATTCAAAATAACCACGCCGTGAAAATAAAGCTGTTTTAACGTACTGGGCCTTAAGTGCCTGTAGGGCTTTGCGTGCTTTGCTAAATTGAAATTTCACACGCAGAGGGTACCTCCGATACCACCGTGCCTTCTCAATCCCCTGCTCCTGCGATAACTTCCTTTCTAGAGGAGAAAATAAAATGTAAACGTAATTGCTTAAACTCTGAGAGATGCTTTTCTTTGAACTCAACGAAGCACAGAGATGAATAGTTTATTACTAAGGGGAATTTAGTTCTGTTTACGCCTGGCTTGTACTGTGAAATTGGTTGTCTGTGATCTCTAAAGGCTTTCCTTTCAGCTCAGGCTACAGTGGAAAACCAGACTGTAGGAAAATCACAGTCTCTAGGCCAGCCTGTTTCAGTTTTTTCGTGGAAAATAAACGTGGAACCTTTACCAGCTTTAGGGTTCAAAGGGGGGAACTTTGTTTATAAAGGCCTGAAATATGAACTCACCACCGCTGATGGTCTTAAAAGCCATTACTCTGCAATAAGAGATAAATGACGTCCTGTTTGTCCCTGCTACCTCCTTTACAGCTCCAACACTGCCTGCACAGCTTTGGAAACCAGTCCTGAGCACGGACACAACCGAGTCAGCTCAGTGCGATGGCCGAATGTGACCCCATGTGTGTATTTTTGAAACCCGTGACCACCTGCTCGGTGGAAATGTAGGCCAGTGGTTTAGCATGTGCTCATGGATTTCTCAGCTAGTCTGGAAGTTTTTGGAGACCTGAAATAGTAGAAATAAAGAGTAATTTTTTTTGTGCAGAAGGATAAACTTATGATTTTTAGGTGTTACCAGCGTTTTCAGGGTCATTTTGCCTTATAGAAGCGAACCCCGACTAAGCTCTTTCTTCATTTTCTCTTTCAGGATATCTTAGGAGGCCAGAGAAGAAGCAATTAGGAGTGGTGTTGATTAGAGCCAGCACTGCTGCTGTTCTTGGGGACACTGGTGAGATGTCACCTGGAGCGCTGTGTCCAGCTCCGAGCAGCTCCAGACCTGCGTTGAGGGAAGAAGCTGGTCCTCTCACCCAAGGAGACATCAAGGGGTCCAATCTACTCAACCCTGGCAAGAACCAAGGGATAATCTTGGTGATGATTTCCCAGCACAGCCAGGTGGGTGTGGGATAGCGGAGGAGGTAAGAAATCCAACACTTCTGAAGATGGAGTTTGATGGCTCGATAAGTGGGATTATGAGAACAGGGGAGAGCCACTGAAATAGCAGAGCAGGGTGAGCGCTGAGGCAGGAGGCACAGAGGCACATTGCAGGGCTCTGTGCTTGTGAACAGATTGTCTTCAGCAAATAACTCAGCTCTGGCAGGAAAAGGATTGAAGGGCTGCTTGAATTTTTTTTCCCAAGGTAATGCTTTTCTAGATTTTTTTTTTGTTGGGTTTTTTCTTTGCCTTGCGAAAAACCTATTTTGATAACATACATCAAGAGGTGGAAATCTGACACGTATTGGTTGCTTTCAGAGCAAAGGTTTGAGTGAAAGTTAAAAGCAAACAAGTTATAAAAGAAGATATGGTTCAGTTAAACCTTGACCATCCAGCAGTAGGTTGCCAGTCCAAGAATCTTGGCTGTGTGCTGAGTTCTTATTTATACCATCACTGGTTTTTCCTGTTGTGAAACGCAGCTCTGAAGGCACAGAGCGAACGACGAGGATTTCTGGCTGGAATTCAAAGCGTAGGTGGAACTAACTGTGGTCTGCATGGCAGTGGAAAGGAGTTATTTACACCAATTATCTACAATTAAAGAGGTCAAATGCAAAGCATCGTTTCTGGTGTTCCCACCCCGATAGTTGTCAGTTTCAGTTGTGTGCAATTCTTGCTACATTAACTGAAACCCCCCCCCCGTGCTTTGGATCCACAGGTACTCTGTGTCACCTACACATTCAAAGGACCTGAAGGGCTTGGGTCTTTCTGGAAAATAACACGTCACCAGCTGGGATTTTAAGATGTATTTCCGTAAAAGACCGACACAGTTTGTTCCATAAAAGATAAGCAACTGTTCAGATGGTGTCAATGACATCAATTTGGTACCAACCTATTAAAAAAATTGATGTATTAATTCAACCACATGGTGTATTCTCAGGGCTACCAATTATCAATACATTGACAATTTATTACATGTAAATCAAACAATAACCTTTTTGGTGCACAAAAATGATGGCATCTGAAACCTGCTTGCAAAGGCCCAGAGAACCAGGAGTTGCTTGGAATATTTCTGCTCGATGGGTGTATTTTTATGCTGGTTGGTGAAGGAGTTGATTGGCATTGGCTGCCGTAGACTTTGTTTAGAACTCTGATAAGGAATGTTTTTGTCAACTTACCTCTCGTGCAGTAGGGTTTGTACCTTAGAAAGGTGGGTCTCTTGTTGAACCCGAATCAGAGTGGTTAGAAGGAGACGTGAGACTGTTTGCCACATGAAAATGCCAGAGAAATTCCAAGTTTTCAGCTGGTATTTCAACAGTTGCATTTCTGTGTGTTCAAAACTTTAGCTTCACTTTGATTTTTCTTTTTTTTTTTTTTTTCTGCTGGGGAACTGCCAAAAAAAAAGTACAAGAAACCCAAATCTAATAATGGAAATTATATGAACCTTTCCATTGTGACAACATAGTGCCAGTCCTTGCAAAGGATGGTTTATGACAGGATAGTGGTCCAGTATGAGAGAAAATAGGAACTGAAGAGGAAAAAAAAAATCAAATCAAGAACATAAATGAGTTGTCTTTGCATGTGTGAAACAGAAATAATGTATTGAATGGAGTTGCATTTGTTTCTCTTGGCTCTAGGAGTATTCAGCACGTGTTTGTTAATTTGAGGTGAAAGTTTGATTACTAAAATTTACTTAGGCTTTCAGGTGGTTGAGGGACTGTAAGGGATTTTGCAGGTGGGATTAGGATTTTGGGTGTTCTTGACATGTAGAAGATAGGACTTGGAAAAGCAGGTTTTGCTTAGGGAGGAGTTCTGATGCACAAACCCTGCACTGGTTCTCCACGCTGTGTCACTAAAGGAATGCACTGCACTGATATGACAAGGAAAACAAATGGCAGAGTGGGAAATGCATTTCAAAACAGAGGCAGGTTAGTCAGTGGAAGAGCAATGGCAAAGAAATTGTCACAGAATCAGAAGCTGCACAATCAGGAATCCCAGAAAGCGATGGCTGCAAGGAAAACTTGAGGCATCTTCAAGACTGGAAAGAGAAACTCTGAATTGAAATGTTATTCCATGAAGAGCAAGAGAACCTGTTTTCCCTACACATGGTGAAAAGGGCAAGAGGAGGTAGTCATAACTTGGAGCAACGAAGATTAAGATCTTAGGGAAATATAAAAAATTTTTCAATTAAATAATCACAGGTCATGTCACAATTTATTTCCAGTGATGTGCTAGATTTGCCTTATCAAAGTTTTCCTTTTGTGTTTTGCATTATAGCTTATAAAACAGTAGAAATAATGGACAGGACTTGCATTTTTTGGTAAATCTAATAGTCTGTGTAAACAAAAATTTTCAAATCAATGAGTGGATTTAAAAACAAAGAAAAAACTCCCTCACAGAAAATTAGAGCAAATTGATTGAGTAAATTATTTGTTGTGAATCATTCCCTTTACCTTGAGTCCTAAGTTTTGCTTATTATTGATCCTTAAATGGGATAACCATGCTACATGTGAACGTAATTGGTTGTATCATCACTCTGAATACAGGTATTCTCTTTTTGCTTTAAAAAAAAAAAGTGCATTTTTAGATGTACTTTGGAACAGTCAGTTTGTGCATTGAGGGCCGAGGCCGTTGTGCCAAAATCCATGTGGTGTCACAGAGTGACTATTGGAAAAGGAAGGGTGAGTAAACATGATGAACTGAAGGCTGTGATGCTCACTGTGCTCCATTATTCAAGCAAATGTTTCTCTCTCTTTCATCTAATGAGAAATTTATGGATTAGCCTTTTCCTCCTTCCCTGGTGGTTCTTCCTTCCTATTGTTAAGAAACCAGGGGGTAATATAATGAGACGCTCACTTGATTACCATCAATAAGACTTCAAATGGGTTTTTTTTTTTAGGAAGCGGCAGCCAAATTCGTCCCAAGTGCAACATCCACAAAATCAATAACGTTAAAAGGAATGAATGAGTGACGAGAGCTGTTAATGCTGCCATGAGGCGTTTGATTGATGGCTTGGACTGAAAACATTTGTCTAATTTCCAAACACCTTTTTTTTTTTTTTTTTTTTAATTATGTGAAATCTTGCATAATTTACCCAAAAGTTCAGCCTGGAAAACAGACCAGCCCCAAAGCCTTGCTCTCCTCAGGAAGGTGTTGCCTGGGCCAGGGGCAGGACCCACCGCAGGGATGTGTGTGGTGAAGGGCTGAAGGGTAAGGCTTGACCAGGCTGTTTCCATGGGGAATCTTCCCCGGTGGGGAAGGTTGGAGTAGCTGGGAGAGGAACTTTAGCCCTCTTGCAGGGGACAGTCTCTGCAGTCAACTCGATGGGAAATGTCCCCTTTGGCTCTAGGGACAAGTATCATTTGTGACTGGTGTTCACAGAACTAAACTCAGGCCACCAAACCAGGCTGGACTCTTTCTTTATAGAGCGATATCTGTTGGTACTTCACCCACGAACTGGCGGTTCTTGGAAACTTGGCCAGGAGCGCCCAAGCCTGTTCCAGGTCCTTGGGGACCACTGCAAACGCGTGGACCCTCCCACCTCCTAGTGTTGCTCCTGCTGTTGCCTTTGTTTGAGCACCTCTTTGGAAACGGAGCACCTCAGATGGCCTCGTTTCATAAGGAAGGCTTTAAAATAAAGCCTTTTCCTCATTTTCTGTCTTGGAATTTCATTTTAACACATGGCTTATCTTAAAAAAAAAATACTAGAATAGGGTGCTGTCTCTGATATGAAATCTATCATGAGCTTATTGCTCATTTTTTAATTAAAATTTCCTATTATGTACAGTGTGAGTCTTAGGCTGAGGGGCAATCATTCAAGCTCTTGGAATATAAGGTCTTAGCGCAGCCTCCTAGAAAATTCAGCGAGAGCCTCCTGCAGGAGTTCCCTTTCCCACAATGAGATTTCACTAAATTACACTATCCCTTTCAAGAGGAATTGTAATAAATCTAATGCAACCAGCAAACATGAAATATGTCAGCGTATCTCAGTTCATTTCAATAGGATCTCCATTGCAGACTAATAATAAATAGTAATGCTCAGATAATAGCCAAGAAAATGTGACATCCGAGCATTGAAAGAACATAAATAAGGATCCAAACTCACTGGATTGTGTTCTGAATGGAATAAGTGGATGCCCTCTGGACTTCTATCAAAGTGATGGATGAGAGGTTTTCTTTTTTTTTTTGACTACAGAAAATGCAAAGAAATAAAAAATGTATCTACTCCCCCCTGGACTTGCAGTCCTCTCCCTGCCTTCGCAGCAGCTCAACCCTCCAAGGGATGATTGAGGACGGGGAACCTGGAATGTGAAGGACACCTGCTCTGACGGGAATATTGGACATCATGATCCAAGTGGGAGCAATAGCTTGGGCGTTTAAGGGAATGTGGACAAATAATTCTGTGTTTGTTTCGCTTTACTCGTCAGTGTTTGTAAAAAACAAGACACTGTGTTTTCTGGAAAGCACCATCGGATTTTCTTCTGTTCTCAGTTTGTCCCCATTTGGAAAGGGTCAATTTCTTCCCTTCACTTCTTTTTGGAGTGCGATGTTTTTTTTAGGATTTTTTTTCTGCAATGCCGACCCTGTCAGTCAAAAACTAGCAGTTATATTCATTTTTAATACTATTTTGTGCTCTTTCAAGGAACTCTGCCCAGGCAGACTGGAGCACATTTCAGCTGCAGCACCACACGCTTTATTTTCATCTTTCCCTGATATCAGTGGATGCTCAGAAAACGTGACTTTGCTTGCAAATTATACTTCAATAATTCACAGTGCGGCTAGATTATTATTGTGAGCTCCTGAAGGAGAAAATTAAAGGTTTAAAGGACAAACTCGATTCTGATCCAGAACCACCATAATGTGTGGAGATAATAAAACATACATCAGTCGTGGAAATTGGCCCAAATATAATTTCTGAATTGACAATGTGCGTGGATAATCTGGTGAGGACAATTCATTGCTTTTCAGGCTGAAACAGAAGGACTCAAATCTCATTTGTCAAGGCTGGTTTCTTAAGTGTCCAGGGGGAACGTTTCTAAAAGGAGAAAACCTTCAACATACCAGGTGGGCTGGAGGACTTTGATCTTGGGAGGTGTATGGTGGGGACACAGACAGGAATCCAGACCAAACACTATGAATGATTATGGGAATCCTACTCTGTTTAGTCCGTATTTCCAGCAGTTTATAGTTGCTTACAACTTTGGAAGTCTTTCATTGTTTCCAGAACTTGCTGCCTCTTTAGTGGTGCTACCGCCATTGACCAGTCAATCCTTCATTAGTCAGGCTAGTCAAAACCTTCTTAGCAAAACCATTTCATTTTAATTAGGTCCCCAGCATCAGGATCGAGAGAGCATAATGCAGAAGGTCAGCTGGTGGGTCTGAGAGATTCTCACTCTTCAGTGGGGGGATATTGAAGAACAGGAGCAGGGTCTGGATAGAGGCCATTTGCACTTACGCATTTGGGCTCTTGCTGGTTAGGGAGTGGTTGGCAGTCAGAGTTTCTTTTTTTTGTTTTGTTTTTTTTAATCCTCTTCATCCTTTTTTAATTCTTCTTCCTTAGGTGTATTTATGTCAAACCCTCATGCAGTCCTCAGGGTTACAGTATTGTTCCCACGCAGAGGCACTTTTTAATCTGTCTTCTCTGTCTTCTGCTCTCTGAAGGAAGGGCAGTTCCATCTGTCACTTCAGGTCTTTATAAGATTTAATTTCTGAGCAGTGTCATAGTTCGCAGCAGCTGAGAGATGCAACCAGAGCCACATCAAATTGCATGCTGACCTCGAGGTGTTCTCCTCAAACTGCACTTCCTGGTGCTTCCCCTCATTAGTTTAATGAACGCTACAGCAGTTTGTCTCGCTTGACTTTTCCCATAAATAATTGCGAGTCCTTTGTTGCCGTGGCTTAATATAATTTCATGCCCTATCCCTTAATGCTTCACGCTCAATTTGTTAATGTGGAGCTCTGTTTTCCCTGCAAACCTCCTGTTTGGGGTGATTATTCCCAGCACTGCCCCAAGGTGACAGAGAGCTCTGCCTGGGAAACCAGTCCTGCACCTCCACCAGAGAGATGCCCAGGAGATTCACCGCTTGACTCTGCTGGCTCTTTTGGACTGGAAATCTCCATCAGGTGCTTATTGCTTGAGCTGAGGGTTTGATAGCCATAATTTGCATTATTTCTGCATTATCTCTCTGACTAGAGAAGTTGCAGGTTGGATGTGCTGCCTGCTGACTCAAGCACCGTAGAAAGCATTCACACTGCCTTGTGTAAGAACTGAGTTGTTGGGTAAGCTACAGAAGAGGAAAAATAGACCCTTCTTCTGGTAGACAAACCCTCCTTTGCTCTCCAAGGAGGTCTTGGGGGATTCTGGTTTTTAGCTGGTGCCTCTAACATGGACTTCCAGAAACTTGTGTCCTGTGGTGGCTGTTGTGGTGAGCTGTGGGTACCAGGGGTAAGAAGTTGGGATTTGGGTGGTTGGTCACTCAGATAGCTCTGTAGGTGTTTGCAAACATACATGAGCATTGTATTTCAAATCCAAAGGAGGGTTTTGGGAGGAAGCCCTCTAGTGGTCACCACTCACCACTGGGAAGTGCACAAATTGGATTGCACTTGGAAGCAGAACAATTAAAGAGTGGTGCTTAATGTACTCCATTACCTCTACTGGTGTCTGCTGGTGGGCTGACCTCTCCTGGTGTCCAGCTGCTCATGGACTGGCAGGCATTCACTCGACAAGCCCATGGGGCAAAGTGCGTGCCCCCAAACCCAAAACACGTGGATGCGAACTCCACAATGGTTGTATCAGAGGTTGGACTTGATGGTCTTTGAGGTCTCTTCCCACCTGCTTGGTTCTATGATTGCTCAGCACCACTTCAGATCTTGATCTGCAGCTCACTTGTCATTTGTGTGTGATTGCTGCTTGAAATGGAAGGAAAGAACTTTCCAGATGATGTTAGGATAGATAAAAAAGAGAGTGGGCCTTTTGTCAAAGTGCTTTCGGGTGCAATGAAATGCCTTAGTGCACACCCAGTATGGGATTCTTACCAATTCATAGTGCTAATCAATTTTCATATGTTATGGATAGATTCATACTGAGAATTGTTGGTTCCCAGAACCTTCCTTGGATCTCTCCCTTTGGAGGTTTTCCAGTGTTTCTGGACCTTCTGTCTTGCTTTGACTGCAATGTATCTCCCAGGTGTACGTGTCCCAAACAAGATGTCCTTGCTAAACTATTTGCCTTGGAAAGAATGTCAAACAGAATTTCAAGGATGTGTCACAAACCGTGCGAAAAGGGTTTAGGAACTGCCACCTGTTACCTTAAGTCTGAGAAAAGACAGTTATATTGAAATGTCCCAATACATAAAAATCTTAAGGGGTCCCTATAACCAGGGATTGTGAAAATCAGAGAGACAATAATAATTTTTTTTACTTTAGTTTTGAATGTTTCTCCCAAATGCCAAGGGGATGTAGTTGTTGGTACCAGTCCTGGAATAACAGGGAAATTTTCAAGCCTTTGGTGAATGTGCTTTAATACCCTTATGGGAGGGATGAGGATAAAGACAGTGAAGATTTATCTCCCACATGATTTTCAGTGCTTTTCTTGGTGTGCTTTAAACCCCTGGGGGTGCATTTGACATACTTGGTGTTTGAAGCGGTTTATAAGAAAGGAAGTGCTGTTGGAAGACTAAACAACACATAAAAATGTGTATTTACAGGTAAACAATGTATCCCAGAATGAAAAAAATCAGAAATAGTACTCATTTTTACCTCTGCAGACTTCAGTGACAAACGATGTGACTGGAGACTGATTTAGAGTTGCGTACATGGCACAAAATGAAGGTTAATAGAGATGCAGGTTTGTACTCTATTTTCTTGCAGGAATAAATTCCTGAACTAAAATGTTTTGTGGCCCTGTGCCCACAGTATTCTGATTTTTTTTCTTGGTTGTAGTGGTGGGGGAGCGGGGAGGAAAAGCACAAATGGAGGGCAGTGTCCTCCTTATGGTTCCCACCCAGGGTGTGTTGACACCCCGTTCTTGCACCCAGCCAGAACAACAGACGGGGTTGGTGCTGTGGCACCCACGGGCGCTGCCCTGGCATCAGGTTGGGTGTTGTGACCTTCAGTGATTTCATTTTCAGGAGAATGTTTTTTTTTCCACGTGTTTGTAAATTTAAAGTGGTGTGTTTTGACAACACAAATCACGTTGTTGATTTTTTTTTTTTTTGTGACCTCCTGTGTGTGAAATGCCTGGTGTTCTGAAATGATTTTTTCGATTAAAAAAAGAAAACAAAAAAGAGCCAAAACAAACCCTCTTTTTTTTTGTTGTTGTTCACTTGTTTTTGATGTATTTTTTTCTAATTTCTCCTAATTCTGTTGGCTTACGTAGGATCTTTCTGCCTCCACTGGGTTGTTGGTGCAGTGGCTCTCAGTGGTGAGCTGAGAAGGTGCTTCTCTGTTAGGGGGATGTTCAAGACGCCGTTTCCTTTGTTGCAGTGGATTTTTGTTGTTGTTGTAGTTTAATTGCTATCAATGGTAGCTTGAAGAATTATATCCTCTCTGAAATGGCTGGCACCTAAAAAATTAAGCTATTACGAATCGAAGCGTTAATAAAACCAAAACAATTTAAACGATGCGTACACCCTTAGATTTTACACGCACGCAAAAGAAGGAGCAGCATTTCATGCAGAAAGGCCCCCGTATTTTACAGACCAACAGGTTGCTATGCAAAATATTTATGGGCAAGCCTGTGAGTTTTAAATTGAGTTCAATACGGATTAGAGCAAAACTGAAGAAGTTTGAATAAATCGATAAGTTTCTCATTAGTGCTACCCTGAGTACCAAAATGTTTATTATTAATACAAACCCTGCACGCTTTGTCTACAAATGAACTGTCATATCGTTTTATCTTCTGTACTTCTTTCTACTCAGTAATTATTGATCTGTCAACGTGAAAATTCTATAAATTTTCTAGATAACAGCAGACATTTTTCTAAGGTAGGAGTAGCTGGATATTCTGAATCAAGCCAGTGTTGTGAAAGGCTATATGGAATATGTCTAAATTGGGAAAATGGGAATGGATTTCGCTTGTCTGTTGGTTTGATAAACATCTGGCTGTGTGGACTTCTGTGTGGGACGTGTGATTTTATCGGAATTGCAACGCTCGCACGTGCTTTAACTTTGGGTTTCCAAGGTCAGGCAACTTCACAAGGATTAGCAGTTTCAGGGGAAAAAGAAAAAAAGGGTTATCTTGCCAGGATCTGGCTGAGTAAGAAGGAAAACTATTCAAATTTGAGACTGGACGTGGCACCGAGTGCCATGATGTGGGAATCACAGTGGGGTTGGAGCAAGGGTTGGACTCGATGACCCCAGAAGTCTCTTCCAACCCAATTGATTCTGTGATTTTGTGATTCCAGGCCCAGGGTGAGCGCCAAGTGCAATGCGTTGGGGTGAGGTGAGCTCTGCTCTTCGTAAGAGTCGGGAACAGCTCCTGGGTACGCCAATGAAGCAAACAACTGGAGAAACCTCCCTTGGCCAGTGGTGTTGAAGTAGGTGGCCGCATATTTTGGTGAGTTATTTACCTTCCTGCCTCTTAAATTAGAATGTCTGATTGCAGATACTCACCTTTGGTTCAGGAAAGAGAAGCAGCTTGGCAACATGTTAATTAATTTTCATCCTGTTGACAAAGTAGATGAATTGTTTTTTGTCAGGTGTTAATCCCTGGGTCCAGGTCATGTTCTTCTGTGAGGGAGTGAAGGCCAGTCAGAATTAGCCTAACTAGGCTGTCACTGTGACTTGGGTTTGGCTTCACTTCGGTGCAGGAAAAGCATTGCTGGGCCAGCTCAAGTTCACCAAGCACTGCAAAACCCACTGGGGGCTGCAGATAAATACTCGGAGTGCCCAGCTCTTAGTGAGGGCTTTGCTGCTGCAACACACTTACTGCACTTGCCATACAAAAAGTAGCTTGTATTGGGGCTAAAATTAGGATGCAGGAAAAGAAAATCTAGTCCTGTGAGGGTCTTCATCTCGTGGGCTTTTATGTCATAGGGCTGAGCAGTTTGGCACAGAACTCACATCTAAACCCAACATGTGATACCTTTCTCTTACAACATTTCAGCTTTAGTGTTTGTCCTTGGTGAGGTCCAAGGAAGTAGGAGATGCGTTTGGCGTTGGGAATCCTGCACGTTGGCCCAGGCTCTTCTGCTGTGGGATCTTCTACTCTTGTGGGATTCATAGTTTTCAACATTCAGGAAAAAAACCCTGAAATAAGTCACGTGTGTGTCACCCTGGGAGAAACTATGTAGCAATTATGAATGGAATTAATGGTAACCAGCTCACACGTGAATATATTCAATTCCTGACATGTAAAATCAAATTAAACGAGTCTTAGGCTGTTGTGAACGTGAATTCTCCTGTAAAGCCTAAAACCTAATAGGCAGGTAGTGTCAATGCTTAGGGACTTGCTTCTTTCTTCCAAAGGGTTGAAACGAGTGGAGTGTGGTGATTTTCTTGGTTGCCCATGTCTGTGCTGCCCCAGGGGTTCCAGAAATGCTTAGGGAAGACAAGAACCTGAAAGTCCCTGCTTTTATAGGAATTCTTTCCGGCAGTGAACTAGATATCACCCTGAAAAGATGATAAAATTCCACATAATGGTATCATGGAGGGAAATACACGTGTTGTGTGCATAACTGAATATCTGGTGTCTAAACAGTTTATATGGGAATCAGAAAATTTGACAGATTAATAAGTGAATTAACTGTTTTTTCCCATACAAGCCTTTCTCTTGTTAAAGAAAAAACAAGCGGGCGTAGCTCTTATTTTAAATACAGTTTTTAAAATTAGCAGTCATCATATAGAAAAGAAATTCCTTCAATAACGTGTCCGTTTGCCATTATGTTATCAACGATAATCACCTAATGAATGAAAGCACAGACCCACAGTTCCATTAGGAGCTGCATTTGATGCCCGAGCTACTCTAATTGCTACCTGCGTAATTGTGTAGCTCACATAAATTACTAAAGACAGGTTGATTTAAACACAGTGTTAAAATTTAAAAGGAGTGACAGTACTAATATAGCAAAATAATCAGAATAGATCTATTTGACAAAGCCAGTAATTAGTCATTCGAATACCAATTAGTTCTGAGCAGGTAGGTTTATTTCAGCTCTTTCCTTGGACTTGAGGATACTTGTATTCATTTCCCAAAATATCTGGGAGGAAAAAGGCAAAAATTCAATATGCAAAATCAACATGTGCCCAGCACTTGCCTTTTCATTTCTGTTTCCTGCCACGATGAAAACAGTCGTGGTGGTAAATCCACCCGCTCAAAATAAACAAATTTTTACCCCATTTTTGAAGGTAAGTAATGAAATCCATCAGCAAGAGACTTCTGCGGGTGGGGAATTGATCCCAGGGGGCAGAGCATAAAACACTGATGGAAAAACTGCTAGGAAGGCTTTGGAAAAGATATTGGCAGCGCATCTGCTTTTCTCAAAGCAGTTTAACTCACATTTAAACCATTGCCTTTAATGGTGTGGCCTTTATGGTACAGAGGTCTAATTTTCTCTTGTGAGTGACACATCTCTCTATCTGTCTGTCTGTCCATCCCATTCTTTCCTTCTATCCATCATTAATTCTTTTCATTAGGAACAAACCACCCCCTTTCCCCTCATATTTCCTATGGTATTACCACAGGGACTAAGTGAAATCAATTAAAATTGGAACTTCATCACTTTTTATTATATCTGAAATGCAAACAAGTGGCTGTACTCTCTGGAAGCACACATTAGCTGGGCAAATAAAAATTTGCATAATTTAGGAAGTTAGACTACAGGTTGATTGCCAAGCAGGACTTTGCAGTGACAAGACTTGTTAGAATGAACTCTGAAGGGGAAATGGTGCATAATAATTTCTCCAGCTTGTCCTCTTTTATATTTTCCATGAAACTCCAAAGAGCAGAATTAAAACAAGAACTTCTAAGAGATTTTTATCCTTGGAATATTAATTATTAATGACGTGTTAAATTTCCTCTGCTTTCTATTAAAATTACTTTAGCCATCGAGACGGCAGAACAAAGAAATGCCTCTGTAGCTGAAGATATTATACAGGTGATTGTTTGGAACAAAGCTGGAGAATTCTGAGAGATTATATATATAATATAGAGAGAGAGGAGATTTTTTAAAGGAAATTTCACAATATATTAATTTCCTCAAGGAGTGGGAGTGAAAAACTGTTTGCGTGACTGATGTTGTCCTCCTATACCTTAAAGTTTGACTGTTAAGGTGATAAAATTGAAGTTTCTTACTATGTGAAACTCACTGGGGTTTGCGTTAAACTGCAACTACAGGTTGACTCTGCTGGATTCCAAAAAAAAAAAAAGGAGTTTAATATCTGTATGCCCATGGCTTTCACTTTCAATTATTACTTTGAATTCTATCTGGCTTGTTTTTTTTTCTGGGAGCCAGCCTTTAACAAAAACCCCCTGGCCAGTGTGTTCATTCCCACATCCCTGGTTAGCGCCTTCATTTCTCATCAAAGTCATTGCAAAATGAATGAATGCCGCAGATTAAGAAATTGAATCTTCAATTATTCATTCATTATTCACAGGGCTGGGGATTTCTGATGTAGCTAGGAGAATTCCAAGGGGGGGAAAAAATACAGTGTACTGTGGGAATTGTTACATTTTCGGGTGTGAAGTTGAAACGACAAGGTCAGATTGCCAGCAAAGTAACTTTTGAGAGCTGTAAGAAAAGTGTCTGAATATATGGCTGAAATAAGGCTTTAGATAAATGCAATTTAAGGCATATTTAGTTCAGAATTGCAGAGTTTGGGGGATTCCTTTCAGTAGGTGAACCTGACCAAATTAATTGCAGGAAGCCGGAGGTGTAGATGCACTAATTCCAAGATGAATCTCTGTTGGTAGCTCGTGGCAGCTGCAAAATAGAGCCAACCAAGAATTTATTTGTGGACAGCTCAGAGAATTGAATTTTACAGTTGGGATAATCATGTAAAGGCAGATGGGAATATAGGAGGTTAAATAAAAAAAAAACCCCAAACCCACAAAACCAACATTCTGTAGGTGGAGAGATGAAGAACAAAAATAAACTGAATGCATCAGTCACTTCGAAAAGATGTTTTAATTACAGAGATCCGTGGCTGGACAAGGTACATCACATTAGATAACATAATGAAATTGGGAATCCACTTAAAGAAATTCTTTCTTCTTCTGTCTTGCAAGACCTGCAGCCCAGATTGTAGGAGGAAGTTTTTTATCATCCATCATCTCTCCAAAGGTCTCCAGTGCATAGAAGCGTTTCAGGTTGTGTATCAGAAGGACTTCCGTGGGTGGATCTTTGTGTCCTGCTGCAGTTCCACGGGGCATTGCAACCCTGCAGGGGTCCCATTTAGGACACTTCTCAGTAGGCTGCGTGTTCAAACCTCTCTCTTCTGCGAGGTTTTCATCTGATGGGGGGGAAAAAACATCAGGGTCCTCAATCCAGAAAATCCCTTTTCTTCACTGTTTTAATATGTCTCGTGCCATAGGCATTTGAGATGCAAATATCTTGTTTTTTCACAAGTTATTTATAATTACTTACCGTTTTGAGGTCGCATCAGTCAGTTCTCTGACCATACCATGGAGATTTTCAGGATCAACTAAGTGGAAAAACATCAGAATTATCAAGTATTGTATTTCCTGAGCATTTCTTTACACCAGCCTGTAACTGGTGCTTGTATCCTGTGAATCTTTGAGAGAATAACCTATTAAAAAAAGCTTTAAAAATTATTGTTTCACCATACTTGCAAAAAGAAAAATTATATCTTAAAGACCAAATTTTTAAAATTAATTTAGAGAATTTCATGCTGATTTTATCATCACCCAGGCTTTTAATGTGCATTGCAAAATAAATAGTTCTTTATGGAAAAATCCCTTAGGGCACTGAATGTGTGTAAAATGCTGGCAATGTTAAGACAGCACCTTAAAACTTGAAATAATTATTTAGAAAACAGGGTGAGGTTGCACAGGCAAAACCTGGGAGCCAAAAAAAAAAAAGAGAAATCAGGAAGGAGGTGGCTATTTTTCATAAGGGAGAAGAAGAATGAGTTCAAGCAGAAAGGTTAACTTGATTGACCTATCTTTCCTGGAAAATACGCTGCCATTCACCGTTCAACAAAATATTTGTTAACGTCCAGAAGACAAGAAGAAGATAAGAACCCGTGCTCATTTATCAAGGAAAAAGTCACTCGAGACTTACTTAATTTTCATCACAGACAGAAACATAACTCGTTGGCAAAGGGAGGAGAAATAGTTGTCAGTGCCCTGATCAAGTTTTTGGCCTTTTCTCAGGTGCCATTCTTATACAGAGGGACATAAATAAAGTGGGGAAAAAGCGTAAGCTTTTCAGGAAAGGGCTTGGGATTCCAGAACAAGGGAAACTTTGGGGTTTGCTGTCCAAGCAGAGGGGCGCACAAAACACTTGGAGTTCTCGTTAGTGCCTTGGGGAGCAGAACGTGGATTATCGTTACCTGATTTGTAGGTGATGTGGAACCAGGGATCCTTCCAACACAAAATTCCTGTTCCAAGTGAATTTGCTGAGGTGGAGAAAGGGACCGAGCAGTGCACGGTGCAATAAGGGCAGCGTGGGGTAAAAATCTTAGGGAAAATTACCTGTAACAATCACTGGGGGCCAGTTTTGGTGGAAAAGAAGCACAATTAGCTGGCGGATTTGAGCTGACAATATCATGCTCTTGCAAGAAGATTAAACGCTGTAATAATGTACATTAATGGTGCTGCCTCCATAAAACATACAAAACAATAATTTTCCTTCACTTAGTGCTACACACTCGTTTGGAATTCAGTGTCCATCATCCTGGAAGGATGTAGAGTTGGGGCAGTTGAGTCTGAAAATGTTACTAGTTTTCCTTTCCTTTTTTAACCTTTGGTTTTCTAATTTTTATGATTTTTTTTCTTCCCCTGCTCTGCTGCTTAATGGGCGTGTTTGTTCCTTTGGCTGCTCCAGGTGCCAGCCCTATCAACCCACCAAACTCCTCGATAACAGACCAGAGGAATTAGTAAAATACAGTCTCGTTGATTCAGAAATTCCATGATTCTTGCAAGGTCCTTCCTTGCTGAATCAGCTTCACGAGCAGGTGATGTTTGTGCATTTACAGCCGGAGGGTCTTTCCTGCATAGTGAGCAGTCGGAGTTCTTTGTATTATAATGTGTATTAGAGCATAGAATAATAGAATATTTATAATTTAGTAGCCTTTCAGTTACTGGCAAGGAGTTTTGCCTAATTGTTTCTCCTGACATCAGGAATGCTTTCCTCAGGGCGTCACTCAGAACGTAGTCATTTCCCCCTTATAGAATCATAGAATCGACTGGGTTGGAAAAGACCTCAGAGATCATCAGGTCCAACCCTTGGTCCAACTCCAGTCCGTTTCCCAGATCATGGCACTCAGTGCCACGTCCAATCTCAGTTTAAAAACCTCCAGGGACGGTGAATCCACCCCCTCTCTGGGCAGGCCATTCCAATGCCTGAGCACTCTCTCTGGAAAGAATTTCTTTCTAATATCCAACCTAAATTTCCCCTGGCAGAGCTGAAGCCCATGCCCCCTTTGTCCTGTTGCTGAGTGCCTGGGAGAAGAGACCAACCCCCACCTCCCTTCAGGTTCTGAGTCGCTCAAAACGAGTTGAAATCTAAAAATATTTCCAGCAGAAGCAACTTACACCAGACACCTTAATTCCCGTGTTTCCAGGGGTATGACAGCCGACGTAAGGGAAGCTGACGTGTATCCCTGTGCTTTTTTATTGGAACTCGAGGCTGTAATAAATTACCTGGGAGCAGGAACACCTTTGGGCAGATTGACACCAGTTGCCACGTTATGCAGAGGGAGGGACATCCCTTTCAATTCTCGCTTTATTTCTGTGCCGTTGAACTTTGTGGTGTTGGTAGATATCTCGGGCAGGTATTGAAAGGTGACAAAAGCAGCTCTGCTCTTTGTTGTCCACAGCCTGAGCCCAGAGTGACCTCATGGAAGGCGGGGCTCAGAGCCAGGGCAGTGGTTCAAAAAGAGTTAAAACCCCCATATTTTCCTGGATAACTGCTGTTTGTTGTACCTGCTGCCAGGTTTTATTCATCTGTCAGGCCTTGAGACCTCTTCATCTGCTACCTCCTGGTTAAATGGGAGAAGAGGAGAAGGCGTTTTCCACCCCATGCAGATTGTAGGACAAAAACATTGAGGGGAAAGCAGTTTTAACACTAGACTCTGCAGGTCAGGGATTGTGTTGTCGCCTTGGATTATACAGCCATCTAATCATTCTTCCAGTTCAGATGATATCGTTTCCACAGGGAAAGCAGGGGGGGGATATTCTGTGTTAGGATGATTCTGCTAATTTTAAACTCCTCCTGAAAGAGGGGAAAAAAACCCCCACTAGCTAAAAGGGGAAAACAGGTCAAGGCTAAAGTAGGCTTGTTATGTCGTCATCAGAAATCCAATGATCTCACTATAACTTCAAATAAATTTATTAGTGGACAAAGAAGGAATTATTTGAAGAAAGTACTGTATTGTATTTTATGTCAAGACTTCCGTGCGACTTGGAGCACCAAGCAAGTTGTCGGCAGCAGCCGAGACATCGTAACCATAAACCCAAGAGCTGGCAGTCTGTAATTTGCAGCTATGTTGATGTCTGATTCTCTCCCACCGTTACGAACTGACTTATCTGCTTGTCACTCAGCTCGGTGATGTTTTCATCACGGCTGCTTTCCATGAGGTTCACGGCGCCTCTTTTCCTTGGATATTCAATGGGATATTAAGCTGCTGTCCTGAATTTTTGAATGCACGAGCTGCTTTTAGTCCAAAACTACGAAGCTGGAAGTTCTCCTGAAATACCCGACAGGGGGGTTAGCCCACAAAAAAAATACGTTTTCTTAACTACAAGTGAGTAATTAGACTTAATGAATAGCCCTGTTTCCATTAGTGTCTAAAACCAATGAACTCTGAGTTTTTAGGGAACTTTAAGCTTAACATTTCCACTGCAGGAATGCTTCAAACATACTTTAAGATTTTTTTTTTTTTTTGTCCTCTTATTAAAGAGAAAACCATCTGTTACTTGTGTTCCCAGGGCAACAGTGATTTCCATCATCGTGCTGTCCGTCATTTTTCACAGTCTCTGAAATATCCCCCCAGTCTCTTTGCAGACCCTTCTCTAATGTCCCTGAGTTGAAAATGAGGATGCCCTAAAGAAAACCAGGCAGGAAATATCTTCCAAGAAAATTTTACAGCTAGCTATAGATTCAATATCTGTGCAGACAGAGTCCATGAATTGCAACTGCAGTTTATAAATGGCATAAAGTTTGAGGAAGGCTTCAGCAGAAGGTTTGTAAAAACTGCAGGTTTTCTGGATCTCAGTCTGTAACTTCTGAATGGGAACCTTGTTAGGAGGAAACGGCTGTAAATAAGGACGAAATAAGTTTCAGTTTCACAGACAAACTCTGTAGTTTTCTCAGGAAAGCTGTAGTTACTTGTAAGAACGGATTGGTGGGTAAAGATGTGATAAGATTTTATAAAAAGTCCCACAGGCGTGAAACAAAACAT
Organism: Grallaria varia; assembly: GCA_013396735.1. NCBI lineage: Eukaryota > Metazoa > Chordata > Aves > Passeriformes > Formicariidae > Grallaria > Grallaria varia. Next base: position 310,018 of record VWZG01011435.1, read on the forward strand.
CTTTGGTGTGCCAGAGTCAATCTTTATTGTTCATTTCCACTAACCGTGAGAAAATCCCGAGTGTGTAATTATAATCACACGTACAGCACAACGTATTGCAGCCCCTCTGCTGAGCATAATATGCCTTTGATCCCAACTGATAGATTTTCTTTTCTGCCTTTTTGATTGAAGGTTTCTGCCCTGATGATCTCCCTGGATTATTTCTGTGTGTCCAGGACAGCAGATGAATTTAGGCGGTTTCTAGCCCTATTTTTGACAGGCTTTATTAATTTGGGAGAGATTCCCTGTGCTTATATTGTCAAGCACCGCTGGAACCCCCGCATGAAAACAAAAGTCAGAAGAAAGGTGTCAGCTACCCAGGCATTTGCCATCCAGGAGATGAATTGCTGGCCGGGGCTACAGGTTAAGGAATTTCTAAGCCGTGGTTTGCACAAAACCGCAGTGGGTGATGCTCTGAGGGTTGTTGGTTTCATAAGGAACTCAGCACTCCACTCAGAAATCAATGGACAGGAAGAGCCAATGTTGACGTCAGAAGTGCCCAGTTTTCTTTCACGTAATGTTAAATACTTCAAGTTCTGACTTGTGTGAGCAAAAAGGGTCTCTCGGGTGCCTGCCCTGTGCAAGAGAGTTCACACCGAGACGCTTTAATTGGACAGCTCTGGGCATCTCTCTCTCCCCTTGGAAGAGAAGGGCATGTTTTAAAGGCCCTCTCTAGGATTTCTTCTTGCAGGCCATTGGATAAATTAATCTTTATAATCCCCACGTGTGTGGATCCCTGCATGGATGGGAGAGGCAGGGACGGGGTAAGTACACATTTCCAGGCTGTGCTTAAGCAAAGAGAAGAGGTGGCAGTTTAAGGAGTGTGCTGGTTTAAGGCCATCAATGCTATCACCTCAGTGGGCTTCTTGGAGCATGGGGGGGGTTGTACCAGACTCTGCTGCAGGTTCAAAGGGGTCTGCTGTGGTTCCACCACAGGCTTTTGGGTCAATTCCTTTAACTTTTCTCCACTTGGTTGCAAACTGGAGATCAAAATCTGTCTTGCCGCTTCCAGTTGTGGGACTGGTAAGAGATGTCTCTGGTGAGCTTGGGGAGACCAAAACTGGACGCGATATTCCCGCTGTGGCCTGAGTGCTGCAAGGAACTGAACGATCCCTTCGTCTTCCTTTTTACCTCCTTGTTAGTATTTCTCGATTAAGAGCCTCCTCTGAACGTCCAGATGGATTTGCTGTGAGGTCCTTCTTCCAAATCAAGGTGTTTTCCAACTTATTCCCTGCGTGACTGGTGTAAACCTTCTTACTTCCTTTCAATAAAACCACAAGGATTTACACCAATGGCTCAGGGGATAAGTCAAGTTTTCATTTAAAGGGAGTGGAAAGGTTTGGGGGCCAGCAAAGCTGCTGCTGCAGGAATCAACAAGACGATAGAACCCCACGATAATTTGGTTCAGGGGAGATGCAGATTAGATTAATTAGTTTGCTGAATTTTACTTGAAAAGGAAAAGTTGTAATACACAGTTTTGATAGCAGATTTATACAGCATAGATTAACGCTGTTATAACCTGTTCAGCCAGGCAGAAGTCTGGGTGCCTTTGTGTGACTCCTGCCCATCGCTGGTGTGAAATTAGATTTTTAATGGGGACTCTGCAAAGCAGCTGAGTTTTTGCCACAGCTTAACAAACCTACAGAAAACCTTGGGGTTTGACTCCCTGTATTGCAGAGACAGAAGGTTTTCAGAAACCCCAGGTTTTGATTTATGTCCCTCATGACATTTGTAGATGAACAAATTTGTTACTTGGTTAAGGATCCCATTCAAAGGTCTCAGCATCTATAGGTTCGACAGGTAGATTTGGGACCTCTTCCTTTTCTAGAAAAATGTGAAAATGTGATATAAGTTAAGGACAAAACCAAAACTAAATCAGGTTTCTTTACAGTAATTGCCATCAAATGAATAGTATAACATATAGCTTTTTTTTTTCTTAAATGTTTTGCAGGTTTTTTTTTGTTTGTTTGTTTGTTTTTGTTTTTTTTTTTTTGTGATACTCAGCATATCCAGTTAAGAGAATGTGCCTAAAAAGAAAAATACTGCAATGACTAGCAGATGATTGATCCTATCTTTTATCATCTTTTGAGAGAGACAGATTATACCTGTAGTGGAGTTGATCACAATTTACGGTTACGATTAATCGAGCTTTTCTTTTATTAGACCTACTATGTAGATTCTCTTCCACATTTTAAAAAGCTTTAACAAGTACAAGGTTTTCCAGAAGAAATAGAATCGAGAAGTGTTTTCAGCTGAGCTTCTGCGTGGGAAGAAGTGACACAAAAGACAATTATCCTTAGATAAAACATCCATTACCTTTCCCGTTTCCGTACATCAGATCTTCTTACTTAACCTGATAAAATGGAACAAAATTCCCAGAAAATCTAAATCTTGGCATTAAGCAGTGGCTTGTTAGACAAGGCAAAGGGAGGAGAGATGGAGGCAGCTGAACATCTACTGCTTATCATCGTAGCCAGGCAGAGCAGGGAGAGGCTGGGAAAGACGAGGGATTAGAGGGCAGGAATTCCAGCCCCAAGGGAAATGCTACTGCCACTCCTCACAGCTTCTTGCTGAGCCCTTTTTTTTTTTTTAGCTCCTGCAGTGAAAAATCCATAACATCTGGAGATCATGTTTTCTAGGGCTTGGACCGTTAATTTTGTCAATCTGTGCGCATGAAGTGGTCAATGTTTTTGTTTAAATATATAATATCACACGGAGATATTAATCTCTAGCCGTTGTTTCTCCAGCACCGAGCAGAACAGACTGTCTGTCTGTGTCTTACTTAGGCCTGGCTTTCTTTTCCAGGATGGGTTTTATCAGCTTGACATTATCCACTACACTGTGGATTTTGGACCATTTCTGTAGAACCGCTCCCAACTCAGCTATGTTTGCGCTGGTGGTTATTTCTTGTCGAATATAATAAATTGATAATCTGGGATATTAAGATATGATTTTTCAGGCTGCGCCTCTAAAATACTGAAGTGGGGTGAGAATTCAGCCCCACCAGAGGGGTGTCAGGACGGGTGTAGAGTGTCGCCAAGAAATGGAGGCTCTCCCAGAAAGCGGAGAACCCCATCACAAGCACGGTGCGCCAAAGCTCTGCTGCCACACCATGTTCTGGTTCATGGCAATTCTCACCACAAGCTCTTCATTTGACACTGAAGGGTAAAAAAGGCGGATCTGAAAAATGTGTAAGAACGGCTGTCTTTGTTAACATGCACTCACTGTAAGAATTTGACATGACCTTGGTTTCTCATTTCTCACTTGTGCAGTGTTTCATTACCGATCCTTCCTTTAAAAGCAGGATTTCTCTTTTCCTGACTGAAAAAAAAAAAAAAAAAGATAATTCTAAAGTTAAACCTCTTTTCCTGATGTTACAGTTGCAATTATGTTGATAGACGCTCCCAGGCTTTTGTAGCCTGCCTCTAAATGACTTGTTGAACAAACATTATTGTTCAGTCACACACTCTTACCCCCTTTATTTTCATTCTCCAAGGTTTAAATGTGTTTATTTCCTCACACAAGCCAAACTTCTCCAAGCCCATCCACCTCCAACCTGCTCAGTCTCCAGTTTTCTCCTTCTAATACGGCCCAAACCTATTTTGAACCTCGTCTTCAAACTTTGCGTGTGTTGTATCTCAGCACCGGGCAGCCACAGACATCCCTTTCTTACATCGAGCTGTTTGAAAAAAGAGACAAATTCATTGTTTCCCCCAAGAATCAGCCTCGAAAAAAATCCACGTTGCTTTGTGCTTTTGATTCAAAGGTGTTTGCAGAAATGTGTAACACCAAATCCTGAACTCTCTCCTAGGAGCATCCAAGGAATGTGGAGAGAAACGATGAATTAATTGCTATCACAGATCTCTCATGTCAAGAATCCGAGGGAAAAGCTAATATTTTTTGAAATTATTTTTTAAAGTACATGCATGTGATTTGCTGGGCTGGGCCCTCAGAATATTCTAAGACTTGCCAAGAAAGGGCTTGAGCAAGCTCTTTGTACTAAATTTTAGCTGTTAAAGAACTGGATTTGTCAGCAATTAGACAGTGTTTTCCTGCTCCAGCATAGTTGTAAACACAAAATGTCTAGGGTGGAAAAGTCATTTATTTACCTGTCTTTTAGCTGGAGAAGGAGATTTTCATGTCTTACCTTAGATGGCTTAAGATCTCCAGGGAAAAAAGACAAACAAACAAGGAAAAGCTTGCCCGGGTATTTCTGTTCTTGACTAAACAAACAGAATAAACAAACTAAAAAAAAAAGATTTGTAGAACTTTGCAGCCACAGTTGGACCCTGTGCAGCTGAAAACCCATCAGCAAGGCCCTCACCCGAGGTACATTCCCAGCTGCCAAACAGCTTGGGAGCCGTCTGAATCTCTTCTCTGTAAAATATTCAGACTTTCTAATTAGACTTTGCAAAGATGTGGATTGATTGCTTCTTATCCTCTTTTAGAGAATGACCCTCCCTTCTGGATTTTGGTGTCTGTTTCTGCTCGTGTTACGGGTTTAGAACCCAACAATGTATTTAACTCCCATCTGTCTATAGAATATCCCCAATGCAGGAAAAGACCATTAAGTTTTAAACGAGCAGGATTCCGAGAGGTTTCCTTGGCTTTCTGGGTGTTTCAGATGCCAAGTGGTTCTTATATTTCACGCAGAATAGATCTGTGGTAGTTTAAATTTTAGGCTTTGGTGAGGTTTGTAGTATTCCATCTTAATTCCCTTAGGTAATCAGGTGCATATAAGACAGGTGATGGGGAAGGTCCCCTCTCTCTTGGGCTCCAGCGTCCCTCCTGGTCACAGCTCTGGGACAGCAGCTCTCAGTGTTTGGGCCTCGCTGATCTTTGTGGGCAGACCCCTGAGCCAGGAGCTCTGTGCGAGTTGTGGCAGAGGGAAGAGATTTGCTGTTCTTAAGGGATGTGGTGACATTTCACTGCATTAGTTGTTTTGTTCAGCTATTCCCTGAGTTCTGATTGTGTATATCTGTTGTGTTTTTACCCCTTTTTGTCCTTTTTCCCCTTTTTTTTTCCCCTTTTCCCATTGGGGTTGGTTGGGGTTTCCTTGGGGTCTCTACACCTATGTATATAGCGTTTAATTGTATATAAATATATATATGTAGAAATATATTTTTGCTGCAATTTTCCTCTGCTACTTTTTTTCCCTTTCTCTGTTTTTTTGGGGTGGTGGTCGGGGCTGCTGTGGGTTTGGCTGGGAGCCAACCCAAACTTTTCCAAGATCACATCTCTACAATCCTTTGCTTCTCTGCCACTTCCAGTAATCCAGCCGTGTCCCATTCCCAAACTGGGGCTGCCCGGTTCCCCTGCCTCGCACAAAATACGGGTTTTGGTTCAGGCTGAGCTCTGAGTTTTAACAATGGATTTTGGGGGGGAGAAAAAAAAAAAGGCAGAAATAAGGAAATAAAAGATTGGGTGAGGAAGGGTGGGAGGATATAGCCAGAAAAGCATGGCAAAGAATCTGGTGCTTCAGAGGGTGCAGGGGAAATTTTAATAATAGGTACAGGCAGAGCAGAAGAAAGGATAAACTTCTGAAACTCCAGGCAGGAGTAGGAGGTGTAAATCAATCCTGTGTTTCAGTCATTGGAAGTGGGCAACTTTCTCTCCAATGGCATAAAAAAAGAGTGGAAACAGAGAAAATATTAATAAAGTCACTGACTACTTATAGGAACCTGCTCTCCTGCAGGAAAAATTATTATTTACTGGTGGTTTTATGGCAGTGAAGAACGACCCCGGTGGTGGACGGGGTTTCTCGTTGTAATGGCCATTTGCTTGTAAACGACAGCTGAAAATGGCAGTGCCAAGTCACAGCACTCAACAGAGGCTGAAAAATCATAAGGAAAAAGGGACTGTACTAAGGAAAGAATAAACAGCACTAATGGGCTGTAAAGAACAGCAGCAGAGATCATTGGCCGCTGAACTAGCCCATATTTTATCCATCCTTCCAAAACTCTTCCTGCTTCCAAGCAGGCAGAAAAATTCTACTTTTCTGAGGAGAGGCTGAGTAGAAATCCAGTCCTGGCACCCACCGAGCCGACCTTGAGAGTTTTCTCATAGGAACAGGCGTGGCTGTGCTTGAAACACAAGCAAAATTAAATTGCTATTAGCTGATGGTCTCGGACCTTCGTTGTCCAGGCAAGCTAATTAATTTACCACTTTAATAAGGAGCTTGTAGGGTATAAAATCTTGCTTGTTAGCATGTTAACAGGGCTGTAAACTGAGCACTCTCTTTAGGTTGTAATATAACCAGCTTTATGAGAGCAGGGGGATTGTGAAAGCTTCCTCTGCAGCACATACCTGATTTAAATTAATAAACGCCCTAATGAAAAATCATCGTGGGGATGAGATAATAGACCTACAGTCCCCAGGGGATACAGACACTGAAAATCACAGCCTCAGTTGACTGCTGTTGGCTGAGGTCTTTGACATCACCTATGTGTTTAAACCCAGGGATGACCAACTCAAGGCCTCCAGCACTTCCCAAAAGGCAAATTGACTTTCATGCTCTTCAACGATACCCCAAAGCCACAATATCTTGTTGCATTTGCCTTTTTTGTGGCTGCAACAGCTTTGTCCAAATGGGAATTGGAGTTGTTTGGGGACATGAGCTGAAGCTTCCCTGGATCTGCCATACAAGGGAGATGTCACAGAGACAGGAATGTGAAGAATCAAAAAAAGGACTGGCAAAAGCATAGGGGAAAAAAAAAGGTGCTCAAGGCAGGGTTTAGAGAGCAGAAAGCAGAGACTGCAATGCTGGGAGCAGGTTTTGCAGCGAAGCACCTAAAAGGTGATGGATTGAGGCAGGCAATGAGGGTTTTGGTGGAAAAAGCAGCCTGAAGGCAATTTTGGCAGTCTGCCTTTTTTGTCCTTGGAGATGGAGATGCTGTAACTGGAAATAAATTCCGAATCCTGGAGGGAAATACTGCCTTGTTATGGAAACTGCTAGGAAAGGCTGAAACCGCATTTATCATCTGTTCCGAGGAAAATAAATCTGTTTTGAGGCTGGAGTCATGGTTTCTCTTCTAAAAACTCAACTTTATTTTGCTCTTCCATCTTCCCTCGGGAGCCTCCAGAACTGGAAGAACTGGAATTCACACAACAACCGTCTTCATTATCCGACTACTGCTCTTATCCTGAATTTTAAACAGCCCTCTGTTAAAATCTTAACCTTTTTCTTCCAGTTCCACCTGATTTTCCTGTGTCTTTCACATCCTTTCACTGGATTCCGCTTGATCTGAAAGCTGTCCCTGCTGTAAGTCAGGTGTTATAGGATGTGTGACCAAAAAAAAATAGGAAGAGAGAAGGACTTTTGCTCCTGAAGTGAAAGAGGAAAATAATGGACATGGAGGCAAAGCTAAAGCCAGGGATTTCTGCAGACCTGGAGCACCAACAGCTGGAGAGTAGAAGGTTCTGCCAAAGGGATTCAGTGAGCAGGACAGGACTGGATGGATTTTGTTTCCTTTCCCCTTTTGATTTATCTGTTTTATTTATATAATCACTGTTTTATTTTAATTTCTCCAGACTTCTAAATGGTGCAGCAGCTTCTGCAAAGAAGGGTTTTCTGAGGGAGCACGTTTTCCGTGCTGTCTTTAAATGGAAGGAGGGTTGGCATGATGTCCTGCTGGGCCTTTATTTCACAAAAAAGAACATTTTTGCATCACTGATAACTGAGAACCTGAGCAGGGAAACTTCATGTGGTCCTCGGGTGGAATCCAGCACAATGTGCCTTTAGAAAGTTAATGGATGATGTTTCTTCAGCTTTAATTTTCCAGCTTTACCCACTCTCTTGCCAAGTTGTAACTACAACTGCCACATATTTCAGAGAGAAAATACTGGTAGACAAAAAAGCAAAGTTAAACCCAGGGATTTCTGCAAACCTGGAGCACCAACAGCTGGAGAGTAGAAGGTTCTGCCAAAGGGCTTCAGTGAGCAAGACTGGACAAGGTGGATTTCTGTTTCCTTTTTCCTTTTGAGTTACCTGTTTTCATTCTATGATAATTGTTGGGGTTTTTTATTTCAATTTCTCCAGGTTACTAATTAGTGTAGCAGCTTCTGCAAGGAAGGGTTTTCTGAGCGAGCACGTTTTCTGTGTTGTCTTTAAACAGAACACGATGTCATTCTGGTACTTTATTTCACAGTAAAGAACCTTTTGCATCACTGATAACCAAGAACCTGACCAGGGGAACCTCATGTGGTCCTCAGGTGGAATCCAGCACGAGGGTGCTGCACAATGTGCCATTAGAAAGTTAATAGATGATGTTTCTTGGGCTTTAAATTTGCCAGCTTTATCCACTCTCCTGCCAGTTTTTAACTGGGATTGCCACATATTTCAGAGAGAAGGTGGCATTGCTGGGATCTGCCTCCCAGCAGCTGTTCCAGTGAAGATTTCAGGTTGCTCTGAAGCAAACGTAGCCCTCGGGTGCTGCTGATTCCTCCGGGAATGCAGGAGACAAAAGGAGGAAAAATGTTGAAGTTAGAGACGCAGGGAAAAGCTCCGTGTGTTTTCTTGTTATTAAGAAAGGTGTATTAAAGGTCTTATGTTAATGAAAACGCTTGCACAACAAGCCATCGTGTGTATTTCCATGAGAAATGATAATATGCCCTTTGCTGTGGCTCAAAAGGGATTTTCTGATTTCAAACCCCGTGTGCTAATGGAGCGACCACGCTCCAGAGTCAGTGACCGCTGCAAATACCAAACGTATTTATAGATGGGTACAAATGCGCCTTTGTGAACTGTCTGTGGGCTCGTTCCCTTTCAGCCCATCCCAGGGTTTAGAGAGATTGCCTGTAATGTCACCCTGTCAGCCAAAAACACAAAGAGAGACAGCTCCTGGGGATGAAACACCGAGAGGAGAACTGAAGTTTCCTTTTTCTTTTTTTTCATCTTTTTTTTTTTTTGCGTGTGTATTCATTACAAATCATCCAACTTCCTTTCTCATAAGGCAGCAGCAAAACAACAGAAAGACACTTTCCTCTAAACATCATTTAACTCCCATGGCCACAAAAATTTAAGTCTTATTTGCAGGCAGAAATTCCTCATAACAAGGAAAAGATCGTGGAATAAATTCAATGAAAATAAGTCTATTTATGCCACTATTTATTTCCCACACTTTTTAACTTTTATTACCTTCTTTCTGTGTCATTTTCAGTGACGTTATTCTAAAGTTCTGTCCTAACAGCAAACTTCGGACAGAAATTTGTTTCTGGTCACCCCTTTTCGTGTCTGAGAACTGAAGTACCTGACCCGCAACCTGCTGAAACCAGCAGCTCTTTCTCTGGCTCCGGCGGGCTTTGGGAGAAGATTGTTTGGATTTTGCTGGATTTTCGCTGCTGAGAACACGGGGAACTGGAATTACCTTTTGCCACATCCGCAGGAAGCTCTGCCACTGTCTTCTTTCCAGGCAATGATTGCCCCTCTCTGGGATTTCACCCATCCTCTGTGGACTCGCACCTTGCTGCTTGTGACAACATTTGGAACACTCAACAAAAAGAAATGAGGTTTTGGCCGGACGTGTCTGTGTCTCAGAGAAAAATGAAACCCCCAAAGCCATGATGTTTCCCTCTCTCATCCACGATTTTTTTGTAATCTTTGGATAAATGACGAATTCTTTTCAGTGGGTGCTTCTTTCTTGTTCTCTGCTTTCCCAGCCATCCAAGCTCTCGTGCAGACAGGAGTGTAGTTACGATATTTTGGGATTGTGGAGAGCGGCACAGGCACAAGACCAGCACCCCAGTGGTCAGGCAATGAAGGCACATCTGAGCTGTAAATCCACATCTGCTGTGCCTGATAGGCCTTTCAAAATCGTGACAAACATCTTCTGGAATAGCTCGAACCATGAAGTTCTCTTTTTTCCCTGCTCTCCAAGATCTTGGGTCAGTCCCTCCATCCCCACCCGCCCCTGGAATCCGATCCTGCTTTATCGACCATCCTCGTTGGAAAAGCAGGCTGACAAACTCAGAATCATCACCTCAGCCCACACCCAGAGCTTTGGGAAGAGGAATAAATTCCTGCCGAGCCGGAGGATCTGTCTCCGCTCCCACGGAAGGTTGAGTGCACACAACAGGACTCTGAGAAATGAAATTCGTTGGAAGAAACAGCCAGCGAGCCAAACTAATCCAAGAGGTTTTGCCTCTGCCACGGCGCGTTCACACTTTTAGATGCAGCACAATTTGGCAGGATCTTTTCTCATCACACTCGCGTGGGAATCTTCTGCATATTTCTGTTGTCATCGTTGGTTTTCTGATGGAAATTGGAAAGTCAACAACTTCTGCTCCTGTTTCTGCTTCAAGTGAAACTCCCGAGTAACTCTGTTGAAATTATTTGCAGTGCTGTAACGGAGTATTTCTTGTTTTATATTTACATTTTATAATACAAGAGAAAAAGCCTCCCTTTTTATTGCTGTTTTAGCCACATCACCTTGGATGGGTGTTGCGTCCTGCCAGCCTCTTTTGAAAGCACATGATGAGGAAAAAACATGCTTGTTTTGTTGAATATTCCAGCATCATTTTTCCAAGTCGTCATGTGGTTAATGGATTGGAAATCCAGAGGCGAGGAAGGGTTTCAGCTCAGAAAGGCTGAACGAAGAGGTCAGTGAATGAAGATGCCCCAGTGCAGAACGAGGTGTTTCCTGTCCCCCTCCACCAGCTCTGGTGTGTGCATGAGGATGGGCCTCGGTGCAACTGGAACTTCAGCGGTGGGACAGGACTCTGCATTTTGTTCAAATAATCCAGAAGAGAGGAAAAAAGGCCCCCTGTGGAAGGCCAGAAGTTCAGAACAAAAGCCTTTGTCCAATGCAAACTGTCGCCTGCCCACGAAAACACACTGAGGAGTTGTACGGTTTGTGGCTTAAAGCAAATGGAATTTGACTAAACCTGAAGTTCACGAAGGCTTAGAAATTGATTTTAGGAAATTTCAGTCCCTGGTTTTTGTCCTGACTCTTGAGCTAAAAATACCAGTGTGGCATAAAAAAAGGTGCAAATCCAAGTTGGCATCCGGGAACCAAACCCCAAACTGCTCTGCCTTCAAGATCAGGAGTTTCCCATCAAAGGTTCCAGTTTTCAGAATTATTGTCTTTTTTTCTGAACAATTTGTTTCAGTTCTTCTACCCACCCCCCCGAAAAAAAAACCCCAAACAACAAACCAAACCAGCAAACCCAAGAAATATTTTTTAAAAATAAAAATATGGGTTTGGTGACTTATTTTCTCTACCTCTCAAGCCAGAAGTGTCCTAACTGAGACAAGTGTTCTCTGTAGGACACAGATCCAAGGTGTAGTAAGATCTTTTCTTTACATATGCCCTTTATCAGTGTGTCACTTACAGAGACTTTTTAAATTTGAAACGGCTGCTCGAACGGCATCTTTATGTGAGGGCACAAAAAAAAAGAGCAATAAATATCGATGTGTGCCCTCTCACGCAGGTTGCATCCTTCCAGTGGGCTGAACCACTCGGTGCTAAAAGAAACTTCGGCTGGGTTTCCATCTCAGCAGCCAAATTCCCACTTCCAGGTGAATCCCACTGCCAGCACAGATCCACACAAACACGTCTTGCTGCAGATCCCTGCCTGGCTGTCTTTTTCACCCATCTCTATTCTAGTTTTCATCTCTTTCAGAAGAGCTCAGGAAGAGGCACTGCAGTAACCTCAAAGGAGCCTAAAAAGACCCTGGAAACAGAAATATTTTATGTAAGTAAGAACTAAAGATTGATGGGATTATGGAAGAGGGAGAGAAGAGGATTGGTTTGATAAACCTGTCTGTGGATCACAAAGACAGTCCCTGTCCCCAAGGACTGCTGGTGCAAATGCCCACGGGGGCAAAAATCAGGCAAGGAGGACCAACCTGCTCCAGGTCCCACTGAGCCCTCTGCGGCAGAGCCTGGAGCTCCTCCTCCAACATTCGGGTGCCCCAAACTGCTTGCTGGGGCTCAGATTTCTCGTTGGTCCTTCTTGAAGAGAAAATGCTATTTTAGCAGAATGTTTCTAAACATATCTCCGCGTTGGAAGGCGGGGGTTCATTTCAGGCCCTATTATGTATTCATTATTTTGTAACTTATGCTGATTCTTTCTGGCCTGTAAAAACACTATTCTCAGTGCATGGGTGGCACTTGCAGACGTTGCTCTGGAGGGCAGGAACACGCCCAGCATCTGCCTTTTTTATTTCCATTTCACTCCGTGCCACTTGGGCTTCTGTTTCCTTCTGTTCCTTACCAGGAAGGTCCCATTGGCACCAGATGTTAAAGGTGACTTATATTTCCAACCAAATTCCACGATGCTCGTGTGAAATAAGGCACTGGCTCCCCAAGAGGAGAGGAGGGAGGAGCCCGAGGATGAGGTCGCACCCAGTGACCATTCCTTAGGAGCTCCTCCCGACCTGAAGAAAGTTTTCAGGCCGAATGTTTATTTAGGCATTGTTTGTATGAGAACATTTCTTATTCAGGCTACCATTGTTTGTTCTTTGGGGAAAAAAACCCAACAAAGCACCTCAGTGAACAAACAAACAAAACCTCCAATCCTTATTATTTGGTTTAAAAGCCCTAAGTTTTTGTTTGGTAAACAGGATTTGTTTTGAATTAAGCTGAAGTTAACACAGCAGTTCTTAAGCTGTCGGCAGCTTCAGCTTCTGCTTGTCAACAGCTTCATTTTTCTCCAGCATTAATGTGCAAAAGCAGAACTAATTCACGTCAGTACAGAGCCACATTTAATTGCTGCCACAGACTCAGCGAGCAAAAGTTATGGATTCCCTAGAAACAGGGGGATTTAGACTTAATAACGTAATTAAGATGATTTTTCCAGAAGCACCAAACTTTGCATGAGTCCTTTTCTCGTGCGCCGCCCACCGCACTGAGCTGCAGTTCAAATGACAGTGTTTCATATCCTCGGAACCTCCTTTTTCGTCGTGCCGTCTGCGGCGCGTCTTTTCTGTCAACTGAACGTTAATTCCGCCGGGTGTTAGTTTGGAAGAGCCGCTGCAAAGTCGGATTTCTGGGCTCTTGGCGGCCGCCTCCCGCAGGAGCAGCTCCGGAAGCTCCTTCCCAGCACAACCAAGAGCTTTGATTCGGTATCTTCTTCCTCATTCTCTATCCCACATTTTTTTTTTTATCACATGACCTTGGCGTGGAGAGCTGGGGTAGGAGTGGGTCGGTGTCGGTCGGTCGATGTTTGCGAGATTGTTTTCCACTTCCAGGCGGGAGAAAATGTTCCGTACGTAGGGAAGGATGTTGAGCATTAGGATTTCTACTTGGATCACACAAAGTTAAATGTTTATTGGAAGGAACAAATTGAGTTGTCTCATTGTTTAAAGCATTCTGAGCTAAAAGGGGGGAAAGAGTTGATGTCCTATAGCAAAAAAATGTTGTTTTGGATATCCAGTAACATTCCCCTGGGCTGGAAGATGAGCATCCCTGCACCTCTCTCACACATTATTCTCATCTGCTGTGCAGAACTGGAATTTGTATCCATGGGCTCTGTCAGGAGAAGCAATATTTTTCCCTCTTGAACAATTTAATTTTTAAATTAGCCATTCTCCTGTTTTAGGCAATAATCCTGTTCCCACACAGCTCCTCACCTTCAGGCTTGTGGGCTCGGGCAACTTTATTTTGCGCTTGATGTATTAATTTTTGTGTGTGTTTTTTTTTTTTTTGTTGTTGTTGTTTGTTTTTGTTTTTTGGGGTTTTTTTTAGGGCCTGATTTTTATGGTTAATTTACAGCATGGCCAAAACAATTCCCACTCCCTCAGGGACCAGCAAGTCTTTGAAATGCCCTTCCAATTCAAAGCCTGTGTGTTTGAGGTCTCTGTAGTGACCTGATTTTAATGGACCCAAGGCTGCAGCAGAACACAACTTGCATACATACTAAAAAGTCAAAATAACTTCTGAATATCATAACTTTTCAAAAGCTAGATAAAAATACAATCAAAAAGTAGCTAATACAGAGAAATGGAGGGCATGTCTCAGTCCCAAATGATAACATGGAGCATAATCCTTTTACCTCTTATTTTAGGGTGTAGATCAGTCACTGATCCATCTCAGAGTTACAGGGAGCAAAATCTAACTGGAGCTCCACAGGACTGTGAAGTTTAGTAGCCTTGAAGTTAAATCCTGTAATACAGGAATTGTTCCTGAGCGTTTCCCAAGAGGTTTTGGGCAGAGGGAATGCTAAAATGAACTTACTGAGTCCACAGCTTGGGTTTTCACTGCCCTACCACGAAGCTGAGATGGGCACCATTGCCACTGAAGGACCGGCCAGGACACCTCATGTGACACCTTGGCTGTAATCTGATTTATTAAAAAACTGTGTCCCGTCTGTCAAAGCACTAAAGGGTGGTGTGCTCTTTTGACTCGTGTTTTTGTGTCTGCCTAGACAAGTTTGCATTTAAGCATCTCAGATGAGTGCACCTTTCTTTTTCAGAAATGAAGAACACCTTGAAAAACATCTGATGGGGATGAGAAACATGAAAAAAAAACCTTTTCCAAGTTGATCCAAGCAGGTTTGAAAATTCTGTTCTTGGTCAATAATTTGAGTCAGAAAGGCCACGAAGCTCGAATTTCGTTAACATTTATTAGAGGTTTTCCTTTTTTTTTTTTTTTTTTTTTTTTTTTTTTTGAAGATACTGCCTTTGGTTCTCAATTAATTAGAATATAACAGGTAGTGAGATGTTTTTCCAAACCAGTGTGTTCCCATGGATGTACTGTCTGCAGGCAGGAGTTTACACGGGCTGAGTTTGGGTACAAGATCTGCTTGTTCTTTCTTCATTTAAATCGGATAACAAGCGTGTTCTGTATGATGGGGAAATGATTCCAGAGGGATTTGTTGTTTTGTTCTCCATCAGCAGATAAGGAGTTGGGAGGGGGTGAGTTCTGGGTGACATGTATTTTTATCTAATTAAAGAAGCACACCAGCAGTTTGTACAAAATAATTTCCCGAGCATACTAATAAATATGTAGTAGAATTTGTAGAGAGATTAGGGTTTTTTTTTTCTTTTGGATCCAAGCTTGCTGAGGATTTTTTTTTAAACTGGCTCAATACTTGGTAAGCATTTACTTACAATTATTTTATCCTCCAAGTAATGGCATAAATAATTAATCTGATAAAAGGTTCTAACACATCAAATCAGTAAACAACCTTCAAGATGAATTGGAACACATCCAAATCCCCCAGACACCCGGCAAGAATAATTTATTCCAATTAGACCTGTGAAACATATTCCTGGTTTTGGCCTGTGAGAGTCAGCCAAAATGTGGGGGTTCAGTTCGCACGGCAGAATAGTGTCAGTAGGAGAGATGCAGAGCTGTCCTTCCAAGTGATTCCTTTGCTGCTTGTTTTTAGTCTGTGGGGGTTTTAATTACTATTTTTTTAATTTATTCATTCATTCATTTTCATACATATATATATATATAAAATTAAAGATTACCCAAATATTACTCTGTGCATTTTTGGTGACCTTCTTTTCCTTTCATTTGGATAAAGTATATATATTTTTTTGAAGTGAGGCTAAGAAGGGGTTTCCAAATGTTGCAGTGGATATACGTGATGTTACATTCTTCAGAAAACCCACCGTGGCTGAAACTTTGTGAGGATGAAATGTTCAGCTGGCACTTGTGGCTGTGCTCAGGAACATAAAATTCTCATATTTAGGGAATAAAAGCTTGGGATGGCTGAATAACTGCAGAATGGAAATGACACTTACTACTATTGGGCTGCGTAAATATAGTAAGACTTTATTAAGTGAATACTTACCTGTGTCTGGGAGGGTCATAAACACCCAAACACCTCTGCATGTGCTACATCAATGGGATCGGCTCGATGGATGAGAGATATAAAATGGGACATAAAGATATAAAATATTATTTCCCATAGAAACATGCTGGAGTCAAAGGGACTTTTTTTCCCACTTTGGTTTCCTCCCAGCAGAGCGTCAGTGTGTTTAAAGAGTGTCAGAAACCTTCAGCCTTTTCCCTGTCCGATTATTTCCCAGCGTACGCGTTGCTGGCGCAGGGAGAAGCGGGCGCCGGGCGCGCTGGCGCTGCATCTCATCCTCTGCTCCCCCGGGAAAAGGGGATCTTCCCAAAGGGATGCCTGGCTTGTCCCCGTTCCCGTTAAACACCGAGCTCTGTGTTGGGAAGATCCCCACCCAAACCAATGGGGCCAAGCCTGTGATGGCGTCGGTGTGTCCATCCCCCACGCGACGCCCCTAAAACTCATCCCGTCACTGCCCCGTCAAAGCTGCCACAAAAAAAGGGAATCTCCGTTTCCCAGCCTCCCTGTCTGGGAGCATCCTCAGCAGCTCAGCCTTAGGAGCACAGAAGTGATTGCGTTTTCATGTCATACGTTGCATTTTGACTTGGATAATTTCACTTTTTATGGAGAAGTCCTCGGCCTCGCCGTGATCCTAAATACGTGTTTCTTGCGTTCGTGGTCAATGCGTACGTTCATTGAGGTTCAGCAGCTCTTTAGAGATGGGCTGGGCTGTTGTCACTGTGGAACGGACCGAATAATTCCCTGCCAATGCAGAGATCCCTGGAAGTGGCAGTATTTTCACAGCAGATTTTCACTTGTGCCCAGCACGGAACCGCTCCCTTCTAGAAGGTGTTCCAACCCTCTGGCACGTTCAGAGGACCCCGATGTCATCCCTGTGACTGTAGCACAGTTTTTCTTTCTGTTCCAGGTGCTGATTGCTGGACACCCAGAGCAGAGCCCTTGCTGGATGAAAAGGCAAAGAAAACAACGTGTATTTATCCGACTCTGCCACACAGTGAGACGGAAAAGTACTACCATATTCAGGACAGCTTTAATTATTGATGGACAGTTCAAATGTCTTTCATCTCTTCAGCAGAGAATATAAATCTACTTCTTCTTATTCAAAGTGATGCAATTTATGAGGTTGGTAATATTTTCTACTCGAGGTTGGTGTTTGCTAAAGAGGCATTTAAATTTGCTTAATATTTAATACTCTTTCTGATCCACCTGGTATAAAAGGAGGATCCTTTCCAAAAAGAGGACACAACATTGTTGGCAAAAACTCTGTTTAAGAAATCCTGTGTATTTCTTAAATAACTAACCTTTCTCAAATAGAAAAAAGAAAAATACTAAAATTTGGTCCACAAAGAAGTGGTTGTTGGTTTGTTTTGTCCCAAGAGACAACCACATAGTAATTACATAGAAACTTCTTTTAAGTTTGTTTCTTTTCGAAATAGAACAAAAAAAATGAAAACTTAGGATCTCCAGAACCTTTTTTCTCTTTTAATTAAAATTTTAATTTTTAATTAAAAAAAAAAAAAAAGCATTTGGAAAACGACAGGAACAGGGAACAAGTAAACAAACTCACGTGTCCTGCAACAAGCACTAGGAAGTTCTTGCAAGCTCCTTTTCCTGTTTTTTTTTCATTTTAAAGTTAAAATGAGCATCTCAGTCTTCCTAATGCAGCTGGAAGCAAGGAATAATTAATATAGTTATTATACTTAATATAATAGTTAATGATAGAAATGCAAGGGAGTGCTGCTGGACTTCGGAGCTGCAGTGTCTTTTATCACTGCCAGAAGTCTCCAGGAACGTTGTTTCCTGCTTCCCACCAGGAGAACTTGGGGAAACACCCAATCACAGGATGGTTTGGGTCAGAAGAGACCTTAAAGATCAACTTGTTCCAAGTTACCTGGGCAGGGACACCTCCCACCAGCCCAGGTTGCTCCAAGCCTTGTCCAACCTGGCCTGGAACCCCTCCAGGGATGGGGCAGCCACATTTTCTCTTGGATAACCTTTTCAGTGCTTCCCCACCCTCACAGTAAAGAATTTTTCCCCAATATCAAATCTCAACCTGTCCTCTTTCAGTTTGAAGTCATCCCCCCTTGTCCAGTCCCTATATGCCCATGTAAGAAGTCCCTTTCCATCTTTGTTGTAGCCCCCTAAGGCTGAAATAGTTAGAAATAACTTACAGACATGCATGAGAATTCAGTGCCCGTTGGATTTCGAGCACGGGATGTTTCCCAGGAATGTTTATTTCCAAGGTAAGCCCCGGAGCTGGCCCATTCCTGGGATAGTGGTGCGAACTCATCCTTCCTGCTGGATGCTCCTCCCTGAGCACGCACTGCATGTCAGGAACATTCACCCACCAGTGACATATCCAGGCCTTTAACCAAAGACTCTCATTTGTTGGGTACTGTATTTCTGGCAAACATCCCAGCCCGCAGAAAACCCTCCCGGGGGGGAAACTTCTCCATAAAAACTTTTCCTCCCTCTTCTCTTTCCAGCGTCCGAATTGGGTTCCTCGCGTGTTCCGAACGGAGCTCCAGGGAGAACAAAGGCAACGCGTCCCGCTCTGAGCTCTCACCGAATGGCCTCAGGGATGGTAAGAACGGCCCCATTCGGATGTCTGCGGCTGATTTTTGGATTGAAACACTCAATTATGCAGGAATTAAGGCTCGTTTAGGCTGCAGTTCTGTCCTCAGCGCCCACTGAATTACTGCGCACAGAGCGTGGTTTCTGAAATTACCTGCTCTTTGGAGACCTTTGATACCCTCACACTCTACGTTGAGCCACTGAATGAATATTTATCAAGGCCTCTGAATTTTTCATGCTTTAGTTGCATAAACTTGCGAACGGATTGCAGAGTCATTACTTTTATTGTTCCCGTTTTGTTTTCTCCTAAATAAAAAATAAGAGTGTAGAAGGAGGAAAAAGAGGATAACAGAAGGAGCGCAGAGGTGTGGATGGGTTTGAGAACTCTTCTTGTAAATCAACATGAATTGGTGAGGTTGAGTGGAGAGACCCATTTCGGAGAGAGGCAGGATTGATTTCAGGGTCCTGTGGACCCAGCCCAGAAGAAAGGATTGCCACCAGGGAGAACAGATACAGAAAGATCTTGTTTATAACCTTGGTCTCCGAAGGGAAGGGTGGGCTGCAGAACACAGCCTGGAGGGACTTGGCTGGCAAGAAGCTGCACTAAAGACAGGCCCTGAGTACCTCAGAGATCATGGGAGTGGGGGAAGAACAATAAGAGAGGTTTAAAATGTATTTAAATACAGAAGACCTCACCCCTGAGGGATAGAATCTGAACTAGAAGGGCTGGGAGGTATCGTTTGATGCCTCGTTTAGCAGTTTGGTCTGGAGGCACACACAGGACTTGTCAAACAATCCAACGAGGTTTTAGATATCTTCAGGTTCCTAGAAAAGCACAAACTCCCAATAAGAACACCTCCATAACCCCCAAATTAAACAATGCATCTGTTGAGAACCAGCAAGAGCCCAATAGTTCATCACTTTCGCTTTGTGCTGTGAAATGTGCTGGAAGAATTTATAGGCAGACACTGTCACCCCAGCGAGGTGTCCCTCCAAACATGTCAAACCTGTCAACAGTTTTAATCGTGGTGAGGAAAGAGACCTGCTGAGGAGAAGGAAAGAGCCTGGGAGAAGAAATTAGCAGGAAAAGATGAGATATCTTAAGATTTTGCAGGTATCTTTTTTCAAGGGCAGAAAGTGAAGTCTTCGAGGTTGAGGCCGAGCAGGAGAGGGTAAAATTAGGGGCAGCAAGATTAAAATACTGCCCAAGGTTACTCAAGAGCAGCTGTGTGATGAATGGCCCACAGAACGCTGCATAAATCAAGATAACTAAGATAAATGGAAGTTTAATTTAAGGAGTGTGCTCTCTCTGGATCAGATCTGGAAGGAACCAGACACACGATTGCCAGTTTAGGAGGTGCAAGAGTGTTGCCAAAATTGGGGCAGACCTGCACAGAAAGCTGTTTCCTAATGCCTTTACCAAAGGTGGTAGAGAAAAGTCATCTAGGAACTGATGTGGGGCAGTAGCAGCAGTTTTTAGTGGGTTTCCCCCTCATGGGAGGCAACTTTTGGCTACTTTGGGCTGGAACTTCTCTCCCCTGAGACAACAACCTGAGTCTTTGCTAAATCCTTCCTGTCCCATGCCTGACTGTACATTAATCACTGCTCTTCCCTCTCCTTGCACACTCAAACCTCTTCTCATCCTTCCTGCCTTTCCTCTCCTAATTACCTCTGTGACCAGCTAGAAGATGTGATTGGAGGGACCAGGACTCTTTTGCCTGTGTTACGCAAGAATTTTGGGGGGATTTTCTTTAAAAATGACCCCAAACAAAACCCACGGCAACAGTTTTTAAAGCTGGGCACTGATTTTTATTTTAATCTCGAAATAAAGGTGGTGAGGGGATGTTATCTGTAATCTTAATACACATGTACGTGCCTGTTTCCCCCCCAGGTCTTATTCAGTGGTCAGTGCATTAGAATGGCGCTGTTGATATCTGTTAGTTATGGAATATTGCACATTGCAGGAAAAAAATCTGGCATCATTCATAAATTCCACTTTTATCCTGTCCTCTGTTTAGCCAGAAATACGCCCATACGTACAGACACGTTTCATTGCACAGAGGCACTACCGACTGTAAATAGAATATTTGTCCAACTTCACATGAACATAAAACCAACATCGTGCAAATATCCGATTCTGCCAAGCCTCTGGCACACCCTCCTCATTTTCAAGGGCTCTGCCTGAAGCAGCAGAGCTGAAAGGCTACCTCAGTGGAAAGGAAGAGTTGAAAATACCCCACAAGTCGAAATGAGGCAGCAGATGACAGTAAGAGGAGAGAACGTGGCTGGCCCACCAGGGAAACTTCCACTTCAGTGATATCAGAGAGTTAATAATCAAGCAGCGACAAGCTAAGGGAAATATTGGCTGCTGAGAAAGGAGACACGTCCGTCGTGGTGTCTGCTGGAATCAGGGAAATGGCAACAGCTTCCCGAGGTGAATTCGTGCTTTAAAAGAGAGGATAAAGCAAAAACTATGTAAATATTGAAAAAGTTACATCTGTTCCTTGCGTTTTCTACAAGAAATCCTACCGTTCGCCCGCACATGGCAACGATGTTCCAAACCTTTCCCCAGGCTGCGTCAGCCTGGAGGGAAAGCAGCTGTGGGACACGCCAGAGGGAAGGCACTGCCAGGTTCTCTTACCTGAGCATTCCCAAAGCTCGGAATTCTGCTCGCTTTTAGGTTTAAACCCAAACTTTTGCCAAAAAAAGGTGTGGTTTTACCTGCAGGCCCAGAGCATCTCTGCTTTGACACCCCTTCTTAGGAGAGGTTGGTCTTTGGGCTGGGCGTTGGACTTGTGAAACTGCAGCAGCTCCTGTAGGTCTTCTCACTCCTTTGGAAAGGACTTCTTGCACCTCCTCTCATGACCAGTTCTCTTGTTAAATAATGCAATTTTTATCCCAGTTCTGATAAATAAAACTACTCTGTCCCTTTTTCCCCTTGGTTTTCTCTTTCAAGACTTAGCCAGTGTTCCCAGGATGTTCCTGTGTTCCAACATTATTTCTTTTTAAAGCCATAGAGGAGTGACTATTAATTTCACTAATTTACTCAAATGATGGTCTTAAGCAAGACCATGATTTCTGTGCAGGGGCACACAACGTTTCCAGGGTGTGGCAGCAGAGGATGATAGAAATGGGAGATAAACACTTTTTTTCCGAACAATACGAAAGGTTTTAAACCATAAGGCAGGCACTGAATGCAGAGAAGACATTTAACCTTTCTCTGCTCCACTAGAAGTGCGACTACTCTCTGCTCTCTCCTCTCGTCCTCTACGTTGGTGAGGGTGGAAACAGAAGCAAGAGAAAAAAATTAATATAATAGTTATTAATTGGTTATTTTTTTTTTTGGTAGGCATTATTCTAGAAAATGAGCTTGCAGGGGGTGAAATGGGATAGGACAGGTGAGTTACAGACAGGTGTGCTCTTCTGGCACACAGGACAGGTGAGTTACAGACAAGTGTGCACTTCTGGCACGCAGGACAGGTGAGTTACAGACAAGTGTGCACTTCTGGCACACAGGACAGGTGAGTTACAGACAAGTGTGCACTTCTGGCACGCAGGACAGGTGAGTTACAGACAAGTGTGCACTTCTGGCACGCAGGACAGCAGCAAATGGAGCAGGTTGATTCCTTAATCCTGAATTGTTTGTAGTGTTGGTGTTTACAGAAGCCAGATCAGCTGTAATGGTGGAAACTTCTGTGAAAAGTTCCACTGGCCAAAAATAGTTCGTTTGACTGAGATTTAGATGGTAAAATATTGCTAATTATCACCCCGAAAATTGTTCCACTCCAGGGCTTCTTTCCAGGTTCCATGGGATTCAGATCAACTTCGTAAAGTACTTCAAACAGATTTGAGGCTGTTGTGTCAGTAAGTGGCTAAGGGGAAAAAAACCTGTGTCATCACAGGCTCGGGCCTGTGATGATTTGGAAGGCGGTAGTGGGTGAAAGAATGGGAAACAATTACTGTTACACCAATAGGTGTTTGTTCTTTTTGAAATTAGAATCTGAAAGCGTTTCTAAAACATAACAGGCGCAACTTTAGCCTGATCTCAGAGCTAAGACAGCTCATGGCAGCTGCTGGTGAAAATAACACCATCTTCTTTACCCCCTTCCCACCAAATAGCTGAGTTGATGCTTTGCACTTGCAACTCCCAACCAAAGCGGAGAGTTTGAAATCACACGAAAATGTTAAAAGAATGAGTCTGAAGCAGAGTTGACAAACTCAGGAGCCAGTGGCCCGGACAGCAGTTTATTCATGTCCCCTTTTTTTGTAGGTAAAGTGCCACCAGCCACCTGCAGGACTGTCATCTTCGCTTTGCTGCTGCTGGGAGGGCTCAGGCAGTTGGAGCAGGAATTCCTGGAGAGCCGAGTTCAGCTCCTCACTCAGGAACAGCTTTGGTAAGTGGCCTTGGATGAGGGGCTGGAATTACAGATGAGTCTGGATGTGGTATTTTATTTCCCATCTTGCCAAAATAGCGCAAGGATTAATTAAAGCTTGCGAAACACCAGGAGATCCTGAGGCTAAATATCCTGTAGAAGTGCTAATGATCTGTCTTGTCTTTGACCATATGCACACAGTCAGCCCGATGCCTTTTCCGAAAAGACCAGTCTTGTCAGAATAACAAGCTTGAGCTCTTCCTTATTGCTCCATGACGTGGATTTTAGTATTGAACAAAACGAGCTCTAATTGATATAAATTCCCTGCAAACGTTTTCTTGGTTTTTCTCTATCAGTTAAATAGTGCATGTCAATTTATCCCAGCGTTTATGAAAAATTATTTGTTCGGTGCTCTTCCAGTTTCTATTGTCAGGTTTTATTTCTTGATCTGGAATGAACCACCGAGAGAATTTTGACATGCTTTTGATCTCTCACAGTAAAACATTTCCAACATGCCAGAAGGTACAGCCACAGAAACTGTCTGGAGGCTGATCATTTATTCAAGTGGCAGTAGAGGGAAATTAAAAAAAAAAGATGCATTTCTTACTGGCCAGTGGCAGCAAAACGTAATCAGTGATGGCAGAGGCGTGTGACGTCCAACCACTGGAAGATAATATGGCTTTCAGTTGTTCATGGCTTTCATTCCATGATTTCAGTGCTTCTGTGGAACACAGGAACATCCTGGGAACACTGGCTAAGTCTTGAAAGAGAATACCAAGGGGAAAAAGGGACACAGTAGTTTCATTTATCAGAACTGGGATCTGTGGGGTAAAAAATGCATTATCTTTAAAGTAATCTGTGTGAGCAATGAAGTCTGAAGCGCGCGGCTCCCTGACTGATAAAGAAGTCAAAACTGTGGTCCAGAAGACCATAAATGGATCAGTTCATACGCTGAAGGCAAGAACATGCTGAAGGCAAGTCACAGGTCACAAATGGTCCTTCCTAGATGGAATTCTCTTAACAAATGAGCAAAACCCACCTGCAATTTCATGCCCAATTTCTGTTCTCCAGTTGTCTGCTAAAGTGCTGTCCCCCTCAGCTTTAGGGGCTATTATCCAATGTCTATATATTTAGCTGGAAACACCAGTTATCTTACTTCCATTAACGATTCCAGTGGAGCAGGGAAAACTTTGGAGAACGTATCAATCACAGCTGCAAGAAGTTAATTGTGCCTGTGATAATGGAACTTGCTCTTGACTGGAGGATGGCAAAACATCCTGCACCCCAAATGAGGAAGGTTTGCTCCCAGTAGTTATTGCTCAGTTTTTGTTTGGATCTCAGGAGCCAGCATTTCTGCTTTTTTCTATCTCAGTGAGAGGCTTAGGCCAGTCCTTCCACTTTATGTTTTAGAAGATAACAAACCTTTATGGTCTTATTCTCCTCTATGAGAAAATAATAACTTGAGGCACACATAGATGGAAGTGTATATATATATATATATATATATACACACACATATATGTGACTGAATTCCTTTCACTCAGAACTGCTTTGATTGAAAACTTCTCAACTCTATTGACAATTTTCCTTCAATTTTCCTTGTTCTGCTCTAAAATATCATACAAGTGCAGAAATGTTTAGTCAACACAAGATGCTCCTTTCGCAAAGGCTCCAGGGTGGCAACGTGGGCCCTTCTCCTCTTTGATCCACTCATTTCTGATTTCTCACCGAATTTTGCAACAGAGCTGGCCTGCATGTTTATTGTTTCTTTGTGGACGAGACAAAAACACTGTTCTCTTGACATTTTTTTAACATAAAACAATTTAAACAGTTTTTATCGCATGGGTTATTTCTGGTTTATTTTTCTATCTATAAAGATAGGCAAGAAAAGGCTTGGTGGTGCTTTTGATGGATTTTGAACTTGCTGGAATAACTTGGAGTCTAAAGTGATACAGCATTAGTTTTTTCTTTCCTTGCCATAACTCAGAGTAATGTTCACACACTGCAAGGCTGGGTACCATCAGGTACTTGAAACAATTCCGTTTAGTGAATCGGTGTTTATTTTAAAAGACAACGCTGGTGTCAGAAAATACAGAGATCTGTGCCAGCCCTTAAAGTCTTCCCTGAATTCTGGATACAATAACAGATTTTTTTTAATTATTTTTTTTTTATTTGCTGTAGCTGTTGAATATAAAATTAGGTAACTTCATACAGCCTGCTTAGCAACTCTAGGATGATGGAAGAGGTGATGTTTTGCAGCCACGTGGAACCGCAGGGCTCGGTGCCTGTCTGTCACCACCCTCCGAGGATGGAGCTCAGGCTCACATGCAATTGCCAGGGTTGCTGTCACACTTGTTATTACACACAGGAAATTCGGTCGGGGATTCTGTCTCGCTGAACCATCGTCACCAGCTGGGTTGTGGTTACAACTGTTTTGTCATCAGACCCAGCTCGGGGCTGAACCGTGCGTGTTAATGATGCAAGAGAGGATTTTTTGTTCATAACGGGGACGAGCCAAGGAACGAGCCCACCATGCAGCTCAGTTTTCTCAGCACAGATGACTCATTTTTTCCACGCCTGGCACCGCCACGGTCACCTTGTGGGGCTGCACCCTGTGCTGAGCCCCCCACCCCTCCGTGGGGGCACAGGCACCACATCCAGGGCAGGATGAGCTGCTGGTCCTGGGGCTGGGGCAACACCCCCAAGTGTGGCACCTGTTCCCAATTATTTCCTGCTCATTTATTTACAGGCAGCAGCCAGGGCAGTGTTTGATGGAGGAGGTGAAGTGCCGGGACTCCCGGGAAGAGCTGCCCAGGCTTTGCTGCGATGGACGTGGAAGCAGCAGATGGTTTTCTTCCCCACGCATGAGGACATCAGGAAAAGT
The DNA here is from genome assembly GCA_013396735.1 of Grallaria varia. Classification (NCBI taxonomy): domain Eukaryota; kingdom Metazoa; phylum Chordata; class Aves; order Passeriformes; family Formicariidae; genus Grallaria; species Grallaria varia. The sequence goes on from VWZG01011435.1 coordinate 335,650, forward strand.
TCAGGTTGGACACTGGGAGGAATTTCTTCACAGAAATTAGGATTTAGGTGCCCAGTAAGGTGGTGGGGTCACCACCCTTGAGGGTGTTTTAAGGAAGGGCAGCATGTGGCCCTCGGTGCCAAGGGCTGGTTGACAAGGTGGTGTTGGGTCACAGGGTAGACTTGGTGATCTCAGGGGGCTTTTCTATGATTCTGTGAGATGCCCCCATGGGGACTTAAGGGCTCACACCCCCTTTGTCTTGGGGCACACCTGGCTGGGTCCCCTCTTCCTACTGCTGCAGGTGCCCTGAGGGTGGTGTGAGCACACCTGCCCCAAGGAACCCCGTGAGGGGGTTGTATGGTGCTGCAGGAGCCCCTCCTGTTCATCCCCTGCTGTTCATCCTCTCTTGTCCATCCTCGGCTGTTCCTCAAGACTTCACGTGGCAGAATTTTGGGGTTGGTGCGTTCTCCTCCTCTCGGTGCCCACCCAGAGGTGAGTCTGGGGTCGGTGGGTGCCCAGCCTGGGAGAGGGGCACCTCCAGCTTCTGAGAGCTTCTTAGTGCTTTGGGATGTGGAGCAGCAACCTGGTTTTGTGCTGGTGTAAATTTTGGGGACTGAGCTCATTCCTTAGGAACTTCCCCTGCGCTTGGCTGCACCTCGAGAGCTTTGTCATACACTGAGGTGTTCGAGCAAGTCCCGAGGAGGGCAAGAGAGCTGGTGAAGGAACCTGTGTCCTGGGAGGAATGGCTTGGGTTCTTTAGCCTGGAGTAAAGTAGGCTCAGGGGTGACCTTGTTGTTCTCCACAACCACCTGAAAGGAGATTGTAGCAAGGCAGGAGTCGGGCACTGTTCCCACGTAACACGTGACAGGGTGAGAGGAAATGGCCTAAAGCTGCATTTGGAGAGGTTTAGGTTGGGCTTTAGGAGGAATTTCTTCACAGAAAGGGTGATTAAACATTGGAACGGGCTGCCCAGGGAGGTGGCAGAGTCACCATCCCTGGAGGTGTTGAAGGAAAGAGTGGACGTGGCACTCGGTGCCATGGTCCGGTTGACATGGTGGTGTCCTCCCTGTTGGAGGGAACAGACCAAACATGAACCCTGCGGTCGCTTTGTCACTGTATTCCATGTACAGTCAAGGGAAAGAAGCGAATATTGAAAATATACATCATGTTGTTGAAAAATAGCAGCCTTTTAAAGAGCTGCTTTGTGATCGTTTGCCTGTGCACAGACAAGCAGAAAATGACTCCTCCTGGGAGTGCAGGGGTGTTACAGCAGCCTCCCAAGCTGCAGTGCTGCCACCCTTGGGGACTCCATAACTGAATAAAGCAGAGGGGGACCCAGCAGACAAAACTCTGCATGCAGAAAAGTCTGTTCCCCCTATGACCCCTTTTTTTCCAGGTTTAACGTTTCAAATAATAGATGAACTTGGTGGCCTAGAAAAAAAAAGAATATTCAACACTAAAAAAAAGACCTAATTTTGCCAGCATAGCTTTTTTTTCAAGATCAGAACAAAGTGGATAAAATCTGCCTTTGCCTGTGTGACTTTGTCATATTCTCACCAGCCAGAAGAGAGAGAAATGCAGGTGGCTATTAACTAGTGGTACTAATAAGACCCATGTGCATCTAGATGGCATTTATGGTGCCCTAAGCATTTGTCAAATGAGGGTTTTTCTTGCTCTGGACCAGCTAGTGCTGTTTCTGCTCTGAAAGCTGAAGTTACTTCTGAACTTTGGACTTGAGAATGCTGAAGGCAGGTGACCAAGCAGGTCCATATAGAAGAAAATCTAGAAAGGAATACAAATGTCTCTGTTAGAGCTGACCTGGTGTTCAGGAACTGAATGAAGCTTTCCTGGAGTAACCAGGCACGTAAAATTAAAATCAGAATGTTTATTCAATTTCTAACTCTGGCTGGTGTCTGGCAGCTTCTCAAAGCTCCCTCTGCATTTTACCTCTCTGTTCTACACTTGGGGAGTGCAATACTGATACTTACAATGTGTCACCCCAAGTGACGTGCTGTGGCTTATGCCTAGGATGTTTCTTTCTGAATTTATTGCTCAGACTTGGCTTTAAAAGGCTGCCACTTTACCCACAGGTCAAGAAATGCCAAAACTGAGCTCCTAGGCTGTGTGTGCACTCGCTGAATTCAGGGTGGCAGTGATTCTGGGGGCTCCTTTAGTGCACGTGCTGTGTTTTAGGCTCTTCTGGCAGGGCAGCCATCCTGAAGGTACAGGAAAAATAAATACTTCCAGGGAATTAAAAAGCAATTAATGTTCCTGCTAGTCTAAGGTGGCAGCATTTTACAGAATGAATCTGGCACCAAAAGGAGGGAACAAGCTCTGATGGGAGCTTTGTGTTTTCGGAATGATTACGGCACCCAAGGAAGGGGTGAGTGACACCTGTTGTATTTGTCCTGACACCTGGATGGCTGCCAACATCTTCACCCCGTTAATTACTGTCTCTCGTTGCTGTACCATGTGAGAAACACGTCCTGGGGACGAGGAGAGGGGAGATTTTCTGGGGGTTTTTTTTCAGGAGGGTATAAATGGCCGAGTGTTGTACCAAGGAGGAGAACACGATTTAATGGTTTGTCTCGGGAGTGCGAGTGGGGTCTGGATTAATGTTGTACAATGAAATGAATGCCAGCAGCCAGAACTGCTACCTCAAATATTCAAATTGAATTGCTCAAACTTTTATTAATTTTTGGATTTCACGAACAGCCAGGAAATGTCAGTTTTGCCAGAAAGATGTGCCTTCAGCATGTGATAATGTGAGTTTGTTTTTGGTATGGTTTAATTTGTACAGTCATCTTTTAAGTGTTGGTGTGCAAGGGAGTCCTACTCATGTTTCCCACATTCCCTTTTCCTTTCCTCCCTGGTTGTGACACGTAGCCGGTTACCCACGAAAATCAATTTTTAAATACTTGTGCATGTCTGCTCTCAGAAGTAGGTTATGTTTGTTCATCCAGTCAGGGAATGGCAAAATAGCAGATTATCTTTGCTGAGCACAGCCCGGTGACTCCCTGGAGATATCAGCAGCAGAGCTCTATGCAGGGAGCCCCTTGGAGAGATTTGGGTACATCTGAATAACAATCCCATCCAGGGTGTTCTGGGGACATGATGAAAAGAGAGAGAGGCTAAGTTCGTTTGTGGCAAATTATTCATTCAGCCTTTACGAGCACGCAGCAGCTTCTGTGCTGTGCCTGCTGCTTAACCTGTCCTGGAAGAGTGCCGTGGATCGGGGGATCTCCATCCTGGCTTGGCAGACATGCTGGATCATGGGAAGTGTTTTCACTCCCATCTCATCCTGCCCTATCTTATCCTCAGCTCAATTAAGGCATGACATGCTTTTCTTCCTCCTTTTATCTCCCTTCCTTATGTTTCTATGATATTTTTCTTCTCCACGCCAGGGTTGGTTCTGAATACTGATAAGGTTAAACTTGCTGTAAATTGCTGGGGAAACAGGCCAGCCCTGTGGTGTCTGGTATCTTGCAAACATCAAACCTTTCGTGTTCAGAGGGCTGCAAGAATTATCTGAGTTTTCATCCATAATTTTCTGCAACGTTTCAGCCCAAGTGCTTTCTTTTATCTGCTTTAACACTTCTCCATTTGCCAAGTTTCCCAGCCAAGGCTTATTGCAAAATAGAGTGAAAGTCTCTCCTAGGCCTGTATTAATTGTGAAGGTTTAGAAAGCTGGAGAAGTCAGGCTGGCCCAAGGAAGAGAGTCCTGATGTATAGTAGTAATACAGTCTGGGTTGGCTACTTTGGGATTTTTATTTTGTTCCTTTCAGTTCTTAATCCTAGTTTTTGACTTTCAATTCTTCCACCCCTGTTACTTGCAGTCGAAGTTTTCTTTTTTTCCAGAGTCCCCATGCACTTCCTCTGACTCACCAGTTCTTAAGTCTTGGCCAATAATTTAATTCACAGGTTTGTGTCTGAGCTAAGATTCTATTCAGGTAATAGACAGAATCTCAGAGAGGCTCCTGCCTGCCTGCTGCTATGAATAGCAGAGTGGTATTTTTCCCTTCTTATTTTTAATAATTCATTTGTTGTTCTCCTTCTAAACACTCATTTGCTAAAGGGTATGTACAGTTTTTTTTCTAGAGGTTATTTAATAGTCTGAATAATCTGCAGAAAAACAATCAATGTAGTTCACTCTTCATCAGTCAAGTTATCAGAGAGGGACTGTTTGTAAACACACTACGGAAAAAAACCCTTTGCTTTGACAGTGTCCAGGTAAAATGCTTGAAATTCTGCTGCTGCAAACACTTGTTTATGTATTTGTATTATAGAGCTAGTGGTGCTGTTTTAAAATACTTAGAAATATTTCAAAGTATTTTTAAAATAAGTTTTAAACTTCTCAGTAACATTTTCATATGACTCCAACATAATTAATTTTTAATTTTTGTATCAGAAATTTCACAGGGACAAAAGAGATTGTCAGGTTGTTCAAGTTGGCAGAGGGGCTGAGTGTAGAGGGAGGCTCGTTTGTCTTTGTGCTTTGAAACACCAAGTCTGAAAATCCAATTGTCGCAGAGCATTAAGATTGTTTACATTGAGGTTATTTGTTTATGTGTGTGTGGTTTGCTGTTTTTGTTTTTTCTTTTTTTAAATTCAGGAACATTTTATGGCAGAGGAGGGTTATATGATGATTGCCTTGTACCTCAGGGACAAGTGTCATATCCAGTGTGCCTGTGAATTTGATTATAAACCCGTCTGCTTAATTTAATTTGGATTTTTGACTTGACAAAAAAAAAACAGTAACAGCAAAAGCAGCTTGTTCAAAATCAGCACAGGGTTTGGTCTTTTCCAGCTTTGGCTCATTTTGGCATTTTGTTGGGGTTTTTTTTTTTAAGCACTTGGACAGCTGGATGTTGCTTTCCAGGAAATGCTCTTTTATCTGTTGTGGCTTTTAGTGCTGTTGAGCTGCTGTGAAATTCTGTTTCTGTGCAGGAGGTGGAACCAACTTGCTGGTGTGTTGAGTCTCAGATTTCTGTAATCTGCACGCTCGCCCTATTCAGTGCATAAAACATAAACCTGTGCTGAAGTTTGCTTAATGTTGGAACGTGGATGATTTAGCAGTGTTTAATGTTGTTGTGGTGTTGCACTTTGATTAAACAAAGTTTGATTTACCTGTTCAAGGTAAAGCCTGTGCTTCAATAGAAATTGGAAATGCAGCCTCGTTCAAAGCACCATAAGCAACGAGAAGGGTATGAGAGGTTTCCTAACCGAGCTAAAAAGCTGTTTAAAAAAACCTATAAATCTGGTAGAAATTGTTCACAAAAATCCTACAAATATTGGTGTCACTTTTCTCAAAAACTCAATAATGTTCGCATAGTCTTTTACAGTGATTGGTGTGTTTCAGGCCACGAAATATTTGGGAATTTTTCCCTGGGTGATTCCCTCAGTTTACTTGCATTTCCTGTATTCATTCTGCCCGACAGCATTTTCCTGTTTCCACTCCTGTTGCTGATGGCACTTCTACAGCTGTTTCCACTGGTGGGCGATGCCACACCCAAGGGTTGGTTTTATGGAGCAGGTGTGGATATTGTCCCATTTCCAGGGGAAATGGCTCTCCCTGTGCTGGTGGCGCTAAGGAATGAGAGTGCTGTGAGTGGGTAAAACAAGTCCTTTGTGGGCTGCCCCAGGCTGCAGGTGCTAGTTTGGAGAAAAGCAGGTTTCATAGGTGCAGATTTCATCTTGGCAGAAACGTTTGATTTGCAATTTTAACACTCTTTACCTAAATGAATAAAATGGAGCATTTGCTATGGTGGGCATTAAAATCATTTCTTTGCTGTAGTATTCTGGTCCAGCATAAAAGGTCTTCTGTTTCTGTGAACTCTGTTACTGTGTCAAGCAAAATCCTCCTTCGGTGTAATGAGAAGAGCGTGCACTCTTCCAAATTTCCACTGTTTTGGTGATTGAGAAAAGGGTGAAAAATGGCTCCTGGTCCTGCAGGAATTGGCTGGAAATACAGAGCAAAGGAAATGACATTTTATATGTGGAGTGCAGCAAAATTTGCATGTGGCTGAGAGTGAGTGCATGCAGCTTGATTCTTTCTCTTGGTGGCATAACAGGATTCTCACGGGTTGCCTGCACACAGGAAGCCTTAGGAAGGCACAATTGCAATACTAGGACTGAGGGAAGGGCAAGAAATACTACAGTTCCTTTGTCTTGGAGTTCACTGAGCAACAGTTGGCACTAATGATAATAATAATGTTTTAAAACGCTTTTAAGGATAGCACTGAATGTCTGCCATGATTATTATCTTGCAGTTCAATTTTCCCCATTGCCATTGCCGCTCTAATTAGGAAAACAGAATTGCTAATTGGACTGCTCTCCAGTTGCAGCATCTCTCATGGGTGTTTCCCATCATCCTGTCACCCAGGTTTAAACAGGAGCTAAATGGACAACTGGAATCTCATCTGGGCCCTGCTGGGTAGTGAAAAGAGGCTCCATCAGTAGCATGGTGGGGTCCTCTCTGCCCTACCCCTTGCTCTCCTGGGTTCTGCTTTTGTAGTACCATGTGCATGAACTTGTCTGTGGAAAGGGAAGTCTTCCAAATCCAAAAAAATATTTTGTAATGGTTTGGAGCGGATTGTGAGACATCTGTTACTAAACTTGTCTCACGTGGAAGGTACCTGGTCCTCAGAAACTGGTACACTTCTTGGTTTAGTTCTTTTTTAAACGCAAGCCCACACAGAGGAGCCAGAGAACAGAAGCCTGTTGAATATTGTGAGTTTCCCAATTCGGTGACAACGACAGAAGCCTTTCTGTTAAATAAGTGCTGCTGATGTACTGAGAAAATCCTGTGTCTGGGAGCCCTCAGAATCCCTCTGTGTGTCCCTGTGAATCCGTGTAGAGGCCACACTTGTCTCCAGTGCACCAGTATTGACACCCATACCAAGATTTAACTGGAGAGTTCAGTGCTTTTGCTTTTTAAGCAGCTCCTATTCACCCTTCCACTGCTGCAGGGTCTCAAATCTTCTCAAAATGTGATTTGTCTAAGTCAGAGCTGTGTCTGAACCAAGGCTGGCAAAGGCAACCGCTCAGATTGGCAAACAGAAATAGCTTTTGTGGGTAACAGAGCTTTTTTTGTCTGTTCCACCTGCATTACTCAGTCCAATAAACTGCCTTTTCCTGCAGAACTTGGTCGCTTCCATTAGATCCACTTCACTGCTACATTGTGGAAATAACATGGGAATGTTACCATAAGGAAATAGTTCAAACGGGTGATATTAGAAGTATGTCAAACAGGTGATATTAAAAGTATGTCGCCAATGTCACATTATAGTTCTTGAAAATTGCTAATTGCTCCTGCTGTGACGGGATGTATTTGGGTTAAAAGTTTTTAGAAGCTGTGCAACTGAATTTTGATTCAGTGTAAATAACGAGTTCTGCAGTGCTCATTAGGAAATGGTCGTTAGGCCTAACGTGGGAGCATGTGTTCCTGTGGAATGCTTCTAGCTTTTTACGGGCAGAGAGTTGGTGTCTCATTTGTGGCGTGTTAAGACAGTTAAACTGTGCTGGTTTGGGTTCTTCCCTAGTTCATTTTGACTGGTTTTGACATGCGAGTTTTACATGCGTGTTTAATTTCGACGTAGTGGCGCTTTTTATGAAATGAGGATTTAGGCTCCAGCATTTTCTTTGACAGAGGAAATCTCATCCTGATAGAGTTGCAACCCTCCTAACGTGTCAGCAGATGGGAAAAGGAGGGCCGTATATATTTTTTTTTTCCGTGACTGCTGCATGGAATCTGGGCTGACGCTAATCCAGGAGGACAGTCACACCTCATGAAAGAATCATCACCGCTAATCAAATCGGAGCAAGAAGCCACCACTCCGCATCGGTGGAGACGTTTAACGCGCTGAATATTTCATGCGCCGGGGGGGCCGCGGCTGGAGGCAAAACCCCTCCCGGCAGCCCCTCGTTGCGTGCAAATATTTACTCAGCCGCTCCGGCGCGGCGGAACCGGAGTGGGATGACCCCAGGGAAGCCCGGAGCGATCCTTCGGAGGGATGGGGATTCCATGCGGCTCCCCACGTGCCGGGTCACGGTGGCTCGCAGAGGGCGCCGGGCAGCGCGCCGCGGGAATTCTGATGCACGTGGGACGACAGATGTCTGTTTTGGCTGCCGAGGGTTGAACTCGGACGTCGATCCGCCAGGAACATCAAAACACAATCAAGGGCTGACATCAACCCCGCGAGCCAAGAGAATTCCTCGGGCAGGAAGGGCTGAGCTGGAAGGGACGAGGAAGGAGCGCGGCAGTTTGTAGGCTGGCGCTCCGGTTGGGTTTGGCTGATTCGTCGCAAGGAGGGATGGAGGAAGTGACAACCCAGAAAAATGTCTCTGCCTTCCCAGTTGTCCTTTTTGTGTTAGGATCATAGTAGTGGAGTGGTGAAAGAACAGAACGGTACAAAGCACTAAGTTTGCTTTCAGGTTTTGTATTTAGGATTTTAATTTTTTTTTCTCCGTGGTACACAACAGTCCATCTTGGCTATCTGTAGTGGAGAGCTTCCTTCTTCTTCACCCTGATAGCATCTCCCTGGGACATCAGGAAGAGCTCCCTGGTAAAAACCAGCGGTGCAACTGCTTTATTCTCCCGCTGCTTTTGCACCTGCTTGTTCTTCTGCAGCTGTTTTAAAAAGCTGTGCAGTTTGTAACACAAGCACATTGCCCTGGAGAGAAGAAAAGTGACCGTGCCCCTTTGTTCTGTGTGAGCGATGGCAGAGGGTGGTTCTGGTTAGCGGGCGCCACGTCAAACTTGCCCCGTTGTCTTTGTTTCAACTAGAACAATTATATCAGTAATTCTGTGTTCACCTGACGAGGTTTATAGGCCTTCCTCAGCCTCCTGTAGCAATGCCATCACGTGTCCTCTTTCCTCTGCTTTTGTGGCATTAATACACTGAAGGGGGGGACAGAATTTTTGCTTAACAGGTGTGCTTGTCCAGTAATAAAAATCATTATCCCTAAACAGGAGCTCAGGAGCTGTAGAAAAAAGGTTGAATGAGTTATTTGCTGGGTTTGGGCAGTCTGTGGAAGCTGGTCAGATAATGAACTGCTGAAAGGAATTTGAAGCAAGCATCAGTATTTGTCAGATAAATTGCTTTCAATAAATAATTTTTTTCAGGCACTACTCATCTGTCAGGAGATGCAAAGACCTTCCTAAGGAGTACAAAAGTCTCTCTAGGGAGGCAGAATCACACCCAAGGGAGGGAGGTCAGCTTCTGCCCCATCTCACAGGTCTGATCTGCAGCTCTGCTCTAGGAGAGCAAGGGAAACTGGAGTGGCTTCTGCCCCAGGCCGTTTGAGTACCAATAAACTTCTGGGTGCTGAGGCTGTGTCTGTGTTAATTGCAGAGGGTTCAAACGAAACCAGTTTTATACTCCATGTGCCGCATTTCTCCCAATAAATAACAAGCAGAAGCATCTATAAGTGGTGATAGTGGCCCTTGCTATTTTGGTACAGGCTGGAGATATGTGATTGACCCTTCACAAAGGAACCTGTCACAGCCTGACAAAAGAACACCCAACCAGGAACAAACAAAACCTGAGGAAATGCACAAAGCCAGCTCTGAAAGGAACTTCGCTTTCTTCCACCACCATCAGTTTTAGTTTCTGACTGTAAATGGTGAAATTTGCCACCCTCCTAAGTGTTCCCTTCCATGCAATGTGCTTTTTCATGCACCACCTGCTCGCCCCAGGCTTGTGTTCTGGAGTGTCCCCTCTCGGTGCCTGCACCCTCAGTGGTTCAGTGAAGCTGTTCATTTTGAGTAGGCCCTTTCTCAGGTGGGGTCAGTCTCGTAGCTTAGAATTAAATAGTCTAGCTATGGAAATTCATGTTGTGCATTACAAGCTGGAGAGTCAGACAGCTTTTCTTTTTTGATTTTTCTTTTCCCCTAGGAATAACTGATTTTTTCAATGACAACTCACAATCTGATACGCTGATTTTTCTTGACCATAAAAGCAGAACGCTTTGTAAGATGTGAGTATCATTGTGTCCCTTTGTAAGGAAAAGGGCATTTGTGGAGGAACATCCTCAGTGTGTCACGTGTGCGCTCATGTGCAGTATTGGATCAGAAGATCACAGTTGTTGCTTGATGTGGCTTGGCTGTGGTTTTTGTGTGGATGGATTTACATGAAGTCAGTCTCTTTGAAATGGACTCAGTTGGAGAGAATCAGCCCTTCTTTTATTATTATTATTATTTATTTTAGAAGTAGGCCTCTGTTCTTGCTGTTCAGAAACACCAGTTAGAAAGGGAGCATTTTGAAAGGGGCATATTTTATCCTTTTGAGGAAACATGAACTGCTGGGTAAGCAGCCTCACACGCTGTTAGGCTTTTTGGGGGATTTCTCACATTGGGACCTTCTTCAGGGCTTGTTCCTCCCCTGAATGGAAGGGGACAAAAATCTTGTTCCTATCAAGAAATGCTGCAGTGGTTGTGGTAAATGCTGTGAGTTTATGTGGAAATGGACAAAAAAGCTGCTGATTCTTACATTTTTCTCCCCTGACTTAAATTGTTTAAAAGCACCTTCACCTGTTCTGATCTTAGAAGTGCAGAGTGAAGAGCAGTTTACCTGCTGAAAATCCAGGAAACACTGAGTTGTCAGTCCCGTTGACACCTGCCTGCCTTTATGTGCCTTAAAAAATTGGATAAGAAAGTGGGAATGTGTTGTGACGCTCTTGTTTTTTAATGGGAATATCTCGGAAAATAAATCACTCCCTCCACCCTGTTTCCGTGAGGAACACAAGGATAATGCAGGCAGAATCAGAGTAGAAGCTTCGAGTAATTGGAGTTCTGCTTTATCTGCTTTTGATCCCCTGATGGACCTTCATCTCCAAAGGGATGAGATGAGATGGTTGTGTTCTGATTAATGTGGCCTATTTACCATTTCTGCTGATAAGCCGGGGGGATGCATCAAATCTGCCTCGGCGAGTGGCAGGGAAGTGTTGGATGCTAACGAGGACGGCTGCGTCTTTCTTGGACTCCTGAAGGTCAAGCACTTCTAAAGCCTTTCCTGGCTTATTTATAAAACTGCTGATGTGATTCGGTTAGTTATGGCAACTGTAACCTCAAGGATGTTTGCAGCCTTTTGCTTTGGTACAAATACTGCTGGCTGAGCTTAAAATGATATTCCAGAGAGTGCTCTCCAGTGGTTGGTTTGGGCTTTTTTGGGGGGCAGTAGCTCATGTCAAGGCAACTTATTTTGAGCTAGAAGTGAGACTGCCCAAGTCTTACAGTGGAAGGTGGAGGTAGATCCAGATTGGAAGGTGACAATGACGTGAAGAAGAGGTGTGCCCAAAACCCTCAGCTTCCTCAGGTGCGTGCGTTTTAGACTCTGGGGTTCAGTGCTGCTCGTGCTTGCTGTCTGAGATGGAAGCAGAAGTGGTTGCTCGGGGGATCCCAAGCCCTTGATGTGCCTGTCAAGGTCAAGAATTTTATCTTGGGGTTTTTTTCCCCCATTTTTTTGTGGTTTTTTTCCCCCCTTGGTAGTGCTGATTAGCTGCCTAAAATTTAGCTCTGAAATGCTCCCGAGTGTAAACCTCATTTGAGAAAAGAGGGGAGGAAAATGCTCCCACATCACTGGTTAAAAATCAGGAGAGCAAGAGCAGGGTGGGAGTTGCTCCTAAAGCCTGTCACCAGCTTCCTCTGGTGCTGCCTTTGCCCGTGGAATGCCAGCCTCGTGCTTGGAGAACTGCTGGGAGCCTCAGGGTGTGGAGCAGTGGTCACTGTCCTCCCAGGCTTTTTCATATCTTGAATTCTTCAGCTCTTGGCTGAGCTTTTTTTTTCCCAGTTTTAAACCCTTTCTGCCCTCTCTTCTGCTGCTCCCAGTTCCTGGTGGCCCCTGATTGTTGCTGGGCACCTCCTCCCCTTTTTCGGCTGCCTCTGCCAAAGCTGAATCTTGGCTCCTCAAGGATGGGAGCAGTTTCCTTGGAAGGACTCGGTTGTCTTTGCAGGGTGTAGAAGCCTTGAACCGATTCTGAGCATTGGCTTGTTTTTTTTTTAAGCCCACAGATGATGGTTGTGCTTACCTGGGAGAAGTGGGCACTGCAATTACTGTTGCAACTCCAATTCAGTGCTTGTTTTTGGTAGTGGCTTGTAGTACATTTATGAAAAAAGATTTTTAAAGAAAAAAAATAATCACAAATATGTAAGATCAAACTACCTCTGTGGTGATGTCTCGCTTGGATCTCTAACGAATAGGCAGGAATTTCTCATGTGATGTGGGAGGCGTGTACTGCTCCGTCCCCCAAATATGTTTAGTATCAGTTGTAGCTCTGGAAAGTTGAGCTATTTCTCCTCTGTGCATTCACTTCTTAAATAATGGTATGTTCTTGTTCCTGTTTTGGGGAGTTCAAACTACACGTTGAATTTTCTTTGATTGTTTATAATTTCGAAAGTGTTGGTTTATCACATCCCAGTTTTTTTGTGTATAGAGAAAACAAATGTTTTGAAGTGGTGCCTTTGTAGAGGCACCAGATGTATCAGACTGAGGTGTGGCGAGATGTTACACACTGAAGTGTGTTATTGAAATAATTTGGAGTTAAAGTGTAAATGTGATTTGCTGCTGGGACTTTGGTATTGCTTTAGGACCGAGAATACTGTGGTTCCTTTTCCTTGTAGTGTTGTTTCTAGGATGAAGGTATGTAATTTTTTTTAAATGCCAATTTCAGATAACTCCAGAGTGATTTCAGTCAGTTGTTCCAGACTCTGATGGGGAGGGTAGTGTGTATATTGCTGATATTTCTGAAATCATGTTACATTGCAAGTTACATTTTGGTAATGCAGTGCCACAAACAGCAAATGGCTGGGCTATCAAAGTTCTTGAACTTTCCCTGAAGAACTAAATTTTCTGTGTTTGTGCACATTAGGTGCTACTGCACGGTCTTCCATGGACTTCAATAGGAGATCTAGAAGGGCTTGAGCAAACTTCAGGGATTTGGTGACATTCCCTGGGTCACCTTCACAGTCAAGTATTTACCTTGAGCCTTTTGGCAAACTCGACAAACTCTGTGTTAGAAGAACGTGAGAGAAGTGTACCAGCAGTTTGTTTTTCTGAAATCTAGTGGTGTGAGAGAACCAAGTGTCTGGTTTCCAGCTGCTCAATGACACTTTCCAGCTCAGAGTTGGCTGCAGTGGCAGCACTCCTCTGATCCCTCACTTGTAAATGGGGAGGAAAAGCCACAAATCAAATGGGTTTTCATTTGGTTCATCAAAGCGAGCTTGAACGAGTACGCTCCTCTCATCTTTTATGTTGTTAATTTTTGAGGGATCTGCTGAGGAGGTGCCTAAATTTGAGGCACCACGTGGAGCTGCTGCTTCTGAGAGCTCCCAACGAGTGACGCCCCCATCTCACATTCAAGCATCCCGATACGCTCATGTGCCACCGAAGTGACACGTGTTGACATGCCGTGAGGCACAGGGTGTCCTGGGAAGCCCCTCAAAGCAGGCTAAAAAAGACACCTGCTGGTCAGAGCTCAATTGAATCAATTGGCCAAGTCGTCGTTGCGGAGCTCCTGCTGCACGCGCCTTCTGGACACCACCCCAGCCATAGCTGGCGTTGTCTTTGCTCAGGGGGCGTTCTACCAGCAGGACTGAATGGCAAACATCCCCCCGAGCAGGTCATGGACGTCCTAGTACGTGTTGGTGGCATGTAATGTATGGATATGTAGGAGTAATTATTTGGTGCTAATAACACAATAGATCTTCAACTGAGCTGCTGGAAATGTGATTTTGTAGGGCTCGACTGTGTGTTTTGGTGTAAGTTACGTGGACGGTGGGTCAGTGGGAGTTCTCTGCCTTGTGGAGCACGTGGGAATTCATACAAAGCTTTTCTTTCAGTCTAAGGAATTCATTTGAAATTAAATTTGAAGCCTATACTGCCAAGATTGCCGATGTTCCCTGGCTTACAGAGACTCATGGAGTTGTGAGAGAGATGGAGAGATGGAGAGTGGCTGAGCACCAGTATCTGCCAGCTCCCTCAGCACCCCTGGCTGCATCCCATCAGAGCCCATGGATTTAAGGGTGTTAGTGTTAGGGCTGCCCAGCCAAACTCTAACCCAACTCTCTAGGACCAAGAGAAAGTCTTCCTTTCTCTGGCCTTCTTCTCTTACCTCCAAGGTCTGGGGTTCCTGAGGGCTGACCTCAGCAGCAAAGGCTGAGGCAAAGAAAGCTTCAGGAATTCTCTTTGCCCTCTGTTATCCATTGAATTCAGCAGCACACCCACGTTTTCCCTAACATTCCTTTTGCTGCTGATGTACTTGTAGGAGCTCTTCTAGTTGTCCTTGATATCCCTTGCCAGACTCAATTCCAAGTAGGCCTTGGCCTTCCCCGTCACATCCCTGCATACTCTGACAATGTTCCTGCAGTCCTCTCACGTGGCCTGTCCCTTTTTCCACATCCCATAAATTTCTTTCTTCTCTTTGGGATTTTCTAGAAGCTCCCTGTCAATTCTTGCAAGTCTCCTGCTCCCTTTGCTTGTTTCCTTGATCGTGGGGGTACGTTGGTGTTGACCTTGGACTTGACCACCTCCTCTTCTGGAGCCCTAACACGTGGATTTCTCGAAGCAGGGCTTTGAAGAGCTCAAGGTGAGCTCGCCCCCTGCTGGTGTATCATGTTATTCTGCGGAAGGAAGTTCTGGCAGGTGACAAAGGATTCTAAATGACAGCTGGAGGGCTGGGGAAACTAAAGGCCTTACAGACCCCTGGCTCTGAATGGTACGTAAGGAGAGCAGTGCACCACGTTCACTGCTCAGTGCCCTTTCAGCACTAAGATATTTTGGTTTGTTTTATTGTTTCATAATAAAATCAGCCAGATGCTTGTGGTCCACCAAGACAATACAAAACCAATCTCATATAAAGGACTCCCTTTTTCATGACCTGCTCCACTTGATTTTTGAGTAGATGAGGGACTGGTGTGACTGTGTTACTTCAAGGGAGGCAAAGGAGGGACCGGTTGGTTTTTCTTCCTGGATGGTTCATATGTTTACCACCTTTGATAATCTTCCAAAGGAGGCAGGAACATGTACAAAATGTTCCTGAGATCTTCCAGATTGGCTGCTTGTGGTCACAGGCAGGCAAGCAGGGAGAACAACATGAGGCTGTAGGGTCAAGGCTGCTGGGCTGGTGAGTCACTGTCTGTGAGGAGTGGAGAGGCAAAGGTTGTGTTTAACTGGCTTTGTTTCACAAGGCTGGTTTGGAGGGCTCTGTGCAGGGCTCTTACAGCTCAGGGGTGAATTGCATCCGTGTTGCTTCCAATTACCAGTCCACTACTGTCACCTTACTCCAGCTGAGTCCTCCCAGCTTCTTTGTCTTTCTATGTATGCGTGGTAGGGAATGCAACCCATAGAGATGCTTTGGTCACTGTTTTACTGTGGAAAGCAACAAGGTGTACAGTTTCCCGTTGACTGCATGAGTTTTGCTGTCCTCAAATGTTGAGATAACTGCAAGAGCTGTCAGTCCTTCCTGTGAGTACATCTGACCTGTTGCGGGGTGTCCATGGGGCTGTGATCTTCCCTTTAACCCCTCTGAGTGAAGCCTGTGACACTCCTCTGGAGCAAATGACTGTGGATGCTGCAGCAGATGCAATAAATAATTAGGGGTGCTGCAGCTCCCCCTTGCTGGCAAGGGGTGGTCCACAGCCTGGGGCTGCAATGTGCCAGAAGAATTGGAGGCCAACATCAAGAAAGATGGGCTTAAGTGGGTTGTGTGCACGCCATGCCTTGAAAATGCAGGACAACTTTTACAGGGAATGAGGGTTAGTTCAAACTCATGGTCCAGATGTTCTTCTCCTACATCTGTGCACAAAGGAGTGAATTTATAGAAGGGTGAAAGTAGTAGAGCTTTGTTTTCAGTAGGGTCTGCTATTAGAATGTATTCCTTTAGCTGTCAAGTGATTTCCTCATTTTCCAACTGAGTTAGCTCCTGTCACAGCTGTCACACAGTTGTATTTTATGTCTTCTAGAAAGATAAATGGGTAAAAATGGAGCCATGCAATTATTTTGCACCTTTTAACTTCTGTTTTTCCAACTTCCAACGATCTAAGCTCTCTAAATGCTGGCTGTTAAGTGCTGTATTAGTGTGTACTGGGCAGTACAAGACATAGTGTTGTATTTTTATATAGCTATTTCTCTATTGAAAATTTGAAGTGTTGCTTCAAGTTTGTGCTTTCCTGCCAGCCACAGACTGCACATACACAGCTGATCTGCTGTACTCCTCAAATTCAAGTGAAGGCACTGGGAATTTCTTCCTGCCTGTTCCAAGAGTTTGTGTCACTGTTTCTTTTGTCCTGATTGAAGTCGTAATCAGGGATAAATGCAGATATATGACCAAAGTTAATTCATCCCGATCTGTGAAACTTCCCTCTCATGGGGAATTTCACTATTGAGATTGTCTTTTAGCCCTTCATGCAATGTCAGTGTTGTGCCAGAGAAACCTTCACCATGACAGATAAACGGAGTAATATCTATTCTTCCAGCTGTGAATTTCCTGATGGCACTAATGCCAGGTCAAAAATCATATTAACTCTTTCTTGTATTTAGTCTTGGTGTGTGACTTCTTTTGGATTTGCTCCTCTATTTATAGCCTTGGCACCGACTTGAGCACACTTATCATGCCTCATTGGTTGCACATTTTACCCTTAGAAAGATTAAGAGTCTCTTTCTTATTGATTCCCAAGCAGAGCAATTTCATTTCTTTTTGTTTTTGTACTTTGACCTCTAACCCTGGGATCCATTAGGACCCTGAGCCAGCAAGATGTAGACACATCAACTACAGAGGGAAAGAGCTAAAAAGACACTGTCTCCAGCAAGGGATGCATTAATAGACTGAATTCAGACATAGAAAAGGCAATTTTTTTCCTGCTGGGAAGCAGAATCCTCAAGGGAGTCATCTCAGGCTGAAGAACATGATATGAAAATCAATAAAGGCCGTATTGTGCTGGTGAGGTGTCCGGGAAGTGTCATTTTATATCTTGTTAGGGGATATCTAAAGGAAGTTAAAGCTACTTTGCTCATGATAATTGAATAAATCCTCTTTCATCAGTGGACTATTTTGCTATTGAAAGTAACAGTGAAAAATGGTGGAGAGGCAGGTTTGGATATGATGGGACTGAATAAAGACAATGGCTGTTAAGGACATTTGGGGTTTTTATTAGCCTGATACTGTTTCCAGAACTGATTTCCATCTCTGGTTTTCAATCGGAGATATGAAAGAGTAATTAAAAATAGAAGGCTTTCTTCTGTCTAATTGGAAGAAAACTCCATGCCTGACATTTTTAGTATATTAATGCTCCAGACGAGCTGTAAACACACCATTTGCTTTATTGCAGTGGATGAAGGAATGATGGCTCTCGGTTAAGTTTATCTGTATTATTAATGCTGTAGGCCGGATAAACTCGAAGGATGGCAGCGAAAACAACGTGCAGCCCTTGATATAGTTCTGGCCATGCAGAATTAGCATGGAATGCGGTAATATTATTACAGAAGTTTCAATTAAGTTATTGATTAAAAACCCCATAGAGTTGGCAGAAGGAAGAGCACGAGTCGGGGAAGGCAGAGGAGAGTGAGTGTGTGTACTGCAAGTCACTTCTCAGTCTCTTTCGGACATTGTGCAGTTTTTATTCCATGCTGTCACTGGAAATTGAGAGTTTTTCCCCTCTCTCTTTCAAGGCAGGTTATTGCTCCTTTAAACTTGAGTCATTACAGGGTACCAGTCGAGCGACTGTTGTGAGAGAGCCAGTAATTCTGTGCCCCAGTTTTGCTGGTGGCAGGCTTTGCCAAGGCCCTGCTCTCTTCTCTGTGGTCCACAGGGGAAAAACCCAAAATTCTCAGAGCTTGGTGGTCTTTCCTCCTCTCTGGAAGCTCGGTTGGTACGTCTGTGTCGCTGCTTTCTCACTGGTTACATTGACCCTGGTGGGACTGTAGGAAGTTCTGCTTGTTTCCAAAACTTATTCCTCCCATGGAATGCATTCGGTGATCTTCTTTCTGTTTTTCTTAGTTGTTTCCTTTTACCTTGGAGCCTTTTAACTTAGTTCCTTAATGAATTAGAAGTTTCCTCATTAGTTTGGGTTTTTTGGTACCATTTTCTCATTGGAAAAATTGGTGTCTCCATCTCTCCAGCGTATCTTCATGGGTTCCACTGCTGGGTTTGGGTAAAAGTTCCCTCCACCAAGAGTGCATGGTGGCTTTTTTGTTTCCCTTGTTTCTTAAAAATATGTAAGGAAAGATGTAAAGCAAGAAGTTACTTTTTTTTTTTTTTAAAGATAAGAACTGCAGCAGGGTAGAAAGATGGTGCTCTGCCTGAGTGGATGAGCAGTGTAAGAGGACAGGCAGCAAAGCCGACCCTTCCCCTTGCAGCGTCAGCTCTGATTTATTCTTTTTTTTTGTTTTATCCCCCTAAAAGGTGCTCATTGAGGTCGTACAACAGAATGCAAAATCAGTGTGAAGAGCAGTGGGGTTTCTGTATTTGCCCTCCTCCCCGCGGCACTTGTGGAAATGAAGTTGCTCATCACTAGTTGTGGGATAATAACGTGTTGTATTTATATTTTCATTATTAAACTAGTAGTCTTAATAATTTGAGTGACAACCCTGCTGACAACAAGGAATTAGCACATGGGCAAGGCTGGGTTGCTACAGGAGGTTTTTTTTTTTACTGGCATTTGACCTCATGGTGTTGATTGGGGTGAAATATAAAGACAATAAGACCACATTAATTTCTGGGATTTTGTTATGGGACCAGAAAGCTTGGCAATAAACACAGGGCCTGCCTAATAGTGACTGACACTATTATACATAAGCATCCCCTGGTTAAAAAGATAAACCTGCCCCCAACAGGCTTGGAGTGAATTTTTCCAGCCTTTAAGAGCAGTATCATCACTGCAGCACAGATGGCTTTTGCTGCCTGTCTGATCTTCAGGAGCAGTGGTGACAGGGCTACCCCAGCAGTGGGAAACCATTGAAATCTTTACTTGTGATCTCCCAAAATGTGTATTTACCAAGTGCAGTGACTCCTGCTATTCAGCTCTCCCATAGATATGTATATTTTTCACTTGTGTTCATGCATGTGCAAAATATGTTTTCTTACTGCAGCTGTATAGAAAAAGTCAGAGGCTACACCACTCCATTCTTGCTCTTGTGTATCTCATCCCTTTCACACAAACTCATTTCAACAACAGAGCCTGTTGAACATCTGCTAATACATTCCTGTTCTTGAACTTAAATGACTGTCTTAAACCTCATTAATTTGAGTAATGCATTTTATTAAAATTGGGCTCGAAGCTCAGCACTCTCTGTGCTGTGTCAGCTTCCCTATTTCTTCCTTAACCTTACTCAGAGGAGAAAAATGGCTGGAATGCTACTTTGGATCCTGCCTTAAAGAATATTTTCCATTGTAGTTGACTGTGCTTGGTTAACCCTAGTCATGAGCTAAGCCATCATCACCCAGTTGCCCACTTGCTTTCCCCTCTCAGCAGCATGAGGGAGAAAATAAGGCAAAATTGAGGAAATTTTTGGGATCAAGATCGTTAATAAATGAGGGAAAGAGGGAGAGAAACAAACAAGGCAACCCCAGAAGTGATGCGAAGGCAGTCACAACCTCCCACAAGCAGACTGAAGCCCAGTCAGGCTCTGAGCAATTGCTACCACCAAAAACTGCATTTTGCTTGGTTTTTATTATTGAGTGTGACATTCCATGGCATGGAATATGCACTGGACCAACTGAGGGTCAGCAGTTTTGGTCCTGTCCCATCCCAACTTCTTGCCCAGCCCTGGACCTGCCTCCTGGGAGAGGCAGAGTGGAGGAAAAAGAGGAAAAACTTGGTACTTGTTCAGGTGCTTCTCAGCAGCAGCAGCAGCACCGGTGTGTTGTCAGCACTGCCTTAGTCAGAAATGTAAAACACAGCAACACACACACCACTGGGAAGAAAATGAACCCCATCTGGGGCAGACCCAATAAGTTGCTGCAATTGCAGGATTAGTTTTCAACTTCCCAACCTTGTTGTTCCTTTTTTTCCCACCAGCCCATCTCCCCCAAGTCTGACAGAGGCTTCCAAAGGCTTCAGCTATGGAAGCCAAGGGGATTTGAACTTCATGTAAGTTTGTTTTAAGAAGGAGTTGTGGCCCCTTCTTGCTCCTTTCCTTTATCATCCGGGCCTGGGAAGGATGGAATGTCCCTAAAATCCTGCTCTGATCCTGAGATCCTTTTGGTGTCTGTGGACAGAAGGTTTCAGTCAGCCTGAAGTCTTCCCTCCTCTTCACAAGCAAATACCATATCCTGATGGTTTTTAAAGTACCAAGTGGACAGTGGGGGGCTGTTGATGGGGTGGGCTGAGAACAGAGCCCTGTTATTACGTTTATAGGCCTTTGAGAAAGGTTTCTTTACACTTGCGCTCGTTGTGATGAGTCCCCCTGGAGGAGATAACGATTAAAAATCAAATCAGAGGTAGTTCAGCATAAAAGCAGGACCAGAATTTTTGCGGAGCATGTAATAATTTTGAGACCCAGTTCAACACGGCCCTGATGAAAAGTGGGTTGTGTTATGTTTCTAAGGAAAAGATACTTCTTTGCAGGGGGATGTGCATGTCAAAACAACCCACATACCTCATCATAACAGCCCCAAAATCTTGTTACCTCTGGCAGGAGATGCAGATTTTCTTTATGGATCCGTGGTTCCTTCCTACGTTTTGATTAAAAATTAATTATAATTAAAAGAACACCCCACAAGAGACAAACCCCAACGCCACCCTGGGTGCAGTGACTCTGTACTTGTCAGAGCAATCACTAACAGGGCACTGTTCTTTCTCAACTCAGTATCTTGGAGCAATATTCTCATCTTGAACATGGGAAAAGGAGCAGTTACTGGTAAGCTGGAGCTTTGCAGGGACAGGCAGAGAAGTGATGGGTGATTCGGTGCAGTGGGTGCTTGCATCTGAAATAAGTCTGTGTGAGAAATGGGAATCCATCAAGCTACTTGTTGTGCACCTTCTGACAGGGAAAAAGGAACTGCTTTGTGTCTAAGCTGGCTGGTTTGTTTGCTTTTTGGGTTTTGGGGGTATGCTTGGGGTTTTTGAAGTTGACTCAGAGTCTTTCAGTTCTGGCATGTTTTTATGTATTGGCAAAACCTCTGACTTGAAATAGGAGGTAGAGACAAAAGAATTCACAGTAGTGATATTGAGAACAGTGAGACTGAGAACAGCCCCACAGAGCAAAAAAATTTGCCCCAGGCTTGTAGAGACTTAGAACTCTGAGTTAGACCCTGGGTGCTGTGACAAAGGATCACTGAGAGCAGATGGAGCAGCTGCAGAGTTGTGCCCAAGAATTGCTTAACACCAAAGGGCTTCCTGAAATTAAAGCTGGGATGAACATCCTGCCTAGGAGAGAAGAGTTTAGCACAGTCTCTGGATGGTGTTAGACTCCAGAAAACTCTTCCATAGAGAAAGGGTTGAGAGGAGCAAGGAGAAACACTGAACTTCTCTCCAAACTCAAACTAGCTTTGAAAGATAGACACGATTTTCTCCAAGTGTTAAATATTCTACCACAAGTTAAACAACCCACAGCCTGCCCTAGCCCAGTGCACCGAGCTGGAGTGTGTGTTTGCACTTTCTGGGTGCTGAGCCAAAACGTAGCACAGGGCCTTCCTTTTTTAATTTTAACTTTTGGGAAATTGGAGGATGGTGTCTGCCTGCAGAGCCTCACAGTGTGGAATTTAACACAGAATAAGTCTACAGGTTCCCCGTTCCAAATGTAGCTCGTTACCCTTTCGCTGAACAAATTGCTGTACTAATCCCTCCCCTAATGGGAGTACTTTATGTTGGTTCCCAGCCACCTTAAAAGCAGTTTGAACATCCTTATCAGGAAAAAAAATAATAGCACACAAAAAGGCTCGCTGGGAAGAAGGACCTGAGCAGACAGGATGTCCTGTTAAATACAGTACCAGGCAATTTTGGAGTGCCTCGTGTATTTGTGGTGGCCTGGGGTTTGAGAGGGTTAAAAGATTTTGCTGAAGCTATTTATGAGTTAGATTGTTTTCTTGAAGTGTAAGAGTCACTCAACTGTAGAGGTTAATAAGGAGTTCGGCTTGGTTTTAACTGACAGATTCTAGAATGCTTCATTTTTTTTCCCAAATTAATGATACTACAGATAGAAGAGTGATTGTAGTGGTATTCAATCCCTTAAAATTTGGGTAGAATTCTCAGCTGCAAGATGAATAAATATTCTTTTAAATATGCCTCTGTGCTATTTGCACATTTGTAATAGGAGACATTTGGAAATATTTTTCTTGTGTAATGAAACATAATGGACCTCTCATGGCTTCGGGTAAGAAGCATTAGCCCAGATTTTCCTAAGGCTGAAACAGTGCAAACTGCATCACAAAGAGCATTAAATATCATTGCTGACTGGCAGAAGGCTGTCTTTGGGGTCTCCACAAGCAAGTGATTTTACTTCAGCTCTGAGATTGTGACGTATTCACAGCAGTCCCGCTTAAATGTGGTGTGGTACGTGGTCCTCAGTGGGCTCAAAAACAGAAGTAACACAAGAGCAGGTATCTTCCTCGTGTCCTGGTGTGCCTGAGAGCTGTACAGCTTTCCTTCCTCCGTATAAAATTTCAGTGGAGGTCGAGGGAGCAGCAGTGGGACAGGCAGCCTTTCCCTTCTCACCCCCAGGATTCCCATCCAGCCAACCCACCAGTAGCTGCGAGTTGTCACTATAAAATCCACTTGGTAGTCCCGTCTCAGTTCCAAGCGAGCACATTGCCACCTGACAAACACAATGAGACCTGGCACTAATTGTCACCCTTGGCAGCAGCCCTATCAGAGGTGCCAGAAGGACTAAAGTGTTCCTTTGCTCCTGGGGTTGGCCTCTCCAGCTCAGCGGTGATGGGACGGTGTGGAGAAGGTGGCCCAGCTGTCACCCTCACTGTTTTGGGGACTAGGTCTGCAAAGCTGTCAGCCTGGTGCGTTTCTTGTGCCAGTCTACGTAGAGTTATTAGGATTTTTCCACCACTTGCAGCAGTCTGTTGGCAGTTGCCCTCAAAATCCTTTTTTCCCATCTGTGTGGTTGGTGCAGCGATGGCGCAGCAGCCAAGTGGTTCAAATGTGGCTTGGTAGGGTATATTTAGGAACTCGGAGTTGCAGGCTCTGCAGGCAGGGCACGCTGCTGACAGGTAGCTATTAATCACTTTTAGGCACTCTTTTCACTGCCAGCTGCTTTGCAAATGAGGATTGGCACGTGGCAGGTGATTATCTCCTCGTTGTCCAGAACGGAAGGAATTGGACCTTGTTTTGCATGGTGGTGACCCTGTGAATGTCAGCAACCCCGATGGAGAGCATGGGTTTCAAAGTGAGATGGTCTTATAATGTATGGAATGCCTGGGGGTCTACAGGTTTGGGGAAAATAGTTATACAGAGTGATAAAATAGTTATAAAGGAAAATTCCTTTGCGTTGCCCACTTTGTGAGAGTGACCACGTGTTGGGGTCATTGGTTTTTCATTCTTGGCAATGATGACTGAAAAAAGAGACTGAAAAATTAATAAGCCCAGGTCACTTTTTGTTTCTGATGTCCTAAGAGCCCTCATTGCTCCATCATGTTATGAGTCTTTGTTCCTCTTGCTGCTCCTCTGCCCCTGGAGGCACTGGCATCCCAAACAAGCATCCACGCAGTTCAGAACCATCAAGTTGCACCCATCCAGCATACAAAAGAGAGTTCCCTAAAAACATTAAACATCACCCAAGACTGAGGTCAACCCCCCCAAAAAAAAAAAAGTGCTGCAGTGGGATAAGACTATTATGATGGAGGAAGTCAATTAGTAACTTTCTTAACTGACCTTGTGTGTGGTGTTACAGACAGCAGTGAAAAGCCAACAGCATGTTGGAGCTGCCAAAGAAATGGTGCTTTGGTTGCCACAGTTATGAGCCTTTTCTAATTATAAAGGCAGAGGTCAAATTCAAAACATACTGAGCCTTCTCAGTTCTCTGAAGGAAGAGTGTGACTTTTTTCTTACTGTTGGCAGAGCATCAATTAATATCAATTAAATGTTAAGTGTTTATCTCAGACAGCAAATGGCGCATCCTGTTTCCATTCTTGTCAAAACCTGGGGCTAGATCCTCAAAGGAACAAAATATCTATTCATTAAAGATCAAGTAGTACAAAAAGAAGAATTCTTCTGACCTTTTCCTGTATTCAAGAAAAAATAATCCAGCACTGCAATGCTAATTTGCTTAGCCGTATGTATTAAAAATACAAATATTAAAAGATTGCGTTTGCATTTTATGCCAGGAACATAAAGGCACAGCACTGGCACTATTCATCTGCCCTTCTCAAAGCAGTTTGGGTGGTTTTTTTTTTTAATGCAAACAATAAGAATTAGATGTCTTTTGTTTTAAATCCTACAGGTCTACAGAATTCAGCAAACATACCTAGACCTGTGAGAACTGTGGCCGTTGAGTGTCATCATCTTTAAAATTAATAACCCAAAGCAAATGGGAAAAGTTTAGGCTGCTGATGTGTGGAGGAATAAGAAATGCCTCTTCTCATGCAAAGCATCGTGTGTCTTTGTTAAATATTGTAGAGGTATCTCACGCTTATGCCTCAGCTCTGTGCTTTGCTAAATCAAAGTCATGATGACTCCATAAAGGTTATTGTTTTTGGCAATAACTTTTTAATAGCAGAATTATTCCTTTTTTTTGCTCCTTGCAGCAAAATATTTCCGTGCCAATTTAGCTCGCCTCAAGTCACGATTTGTTTCCTTCTCAGAGCGTTCCTTCTGCCAAGGTGTAAGGAATTGTCGCAGCTTCTCCTATCAAAAGAACGGGCAGAACGCAAGAGAGAACTCAGGATGGTAGAGCCCTGTTTGTACCTGGCGTTATTGTATCTCCTCAGAGCTGTAGGAACCTGCAGTGTTGTCCTCCACGTGGCCCAAACCCATCGGCCCCACGTTGTACAGCTCAGACATCGGTCAAATCGGATTTTTCTGACCGAAAGCTGTTAAAGAATTGCACAGCCCTGGCTAATTTTCAAAGGTAGAAAGCAATGCAGCAGGATGGAGCTGTTGTATTGGAGAAAGGGAACCAGCATGGGGGTGTAGTCTGCGTGTGTTTGGGTTTTGTTTGGCTCCGTCCACAGCATGAATCCACCTGTCTTAACAGGGCTGTTCCTTCCCACTCAGGTACGTCTTTTTGGCCTTCCTGACTCAAAAAAACTACACATAGAGTGAAAAGTAGGTTGGAGAGAGACAGAGCCTTTTAAGCCCTAGGCTGCTGCTAAAGCCCAGGGTATTGTTTGGTGCACCTGCAGGGCTTGGATCTTCCTCGGTATGAAAGGAACGTCTTTGGAGAGGATGAAAACGCAGGTGACATGGATCTTAAAAGAGAGGGGAACCTGGCGTGGGAAAAACATCAGCATTTTCAAGGATGCTCCAAGAGGAAGCGCTGGGCTTGCAGTCAGGGCATGGGGAACTTTTGAGGAGAAAAGGTGCGTTGAAAAGTTGCGAATTTAAGACTATTGAGATAAAGGGATGTTTTGGGAGGGTGGAAGCTTGAATAGCTGAGTTAATAAAAGATAAGTAAATTAATGATCCTGAAAATTAGTCAGGTATTAGGGTACCATCAGTGAGGGGGGGGGGAATATGGGGGTAAAGAGATAAGTCTTACTGGGAAAGTGGGAAAATTCACAGAGAATGGGGTATTTATTGCCCCAAATCTTTAAGTAAACCCCTTCTTTTATCACATACTCCCTTGAATAGGTCCTGTTGCGTTTCTGTTATGTACAGAGCTGAGAAGAATATTTGAATTACGTTTGGACAATGACCACAGCTTTTGTTTGTTGGAAACTTCAGCCATAATGGAAAGGAGTTTAGAAAGTGGAGAGAGGGGTGTGGTTCACTGAAGGCGTTTATCTGATGTTATGGGGCAGCTCTTCTGAACAAAAACATATTTTCCAGTGGTACGTTACAAGGCTTATTAAAAAAAGGAGTGAAATACCTCAGAAATTGTCTGTGGACTTGAACTGTATCCATATTCACATCTACACACAGACTTCTCCCACCACACAGTAGTAGATTTGTTGCCTGAAAAATGTTCCCTGTCCTTTCAGCTGAGCTCATTTGGATGGGATGTGTCGAGCACAGGTATTCTGGCAGGGACTCTTGGAAAGCTCCCGCCTCCCTTGGAATTCATTCTTTCCAGGAGCGCCGTGAAACCATCTGTAGGGATGTCTGGGTGCCATAAAACCCATGGCAAACGCCGTGCATTTCACAGCAGGGGATGCAGATGGAGAACCCTGATGTTCCCATAAGCTCCTCGTGCAGGTGCTGGTGACAAGCGCAGGCGAGAAGAACAGAAATGCTGCTAATTGAGACAGTGTGACAGAAGTAGCTCAGCGAGGAGTAAACTGCAGCCCCCTGTAGGAACAGCTCAGCTCTCCTCCTCCCCTTCCCTCAGCAGATTTATGTGGGTTGAAGAGGGACCTCTTTCCCAGCTCCTTGCCTCTCTTCCCTGTGTTGTCCTTGTGGAGTTGGCCCTGGTGACGTGGATATCCAAGTGCTCCATTTAACACTTCCAAAATGCTGCAGTGGTTTCTTGCTGAGGCTTCTTTTGACCACGGTGCCCATAGAAATTTCTTCACCTTGCCAGGGTGATGTTTGGTGCCAGGGAGTGCTCTGTCTTCTTCAGCACCTTGTTTTGGGGCAGAGCTGGGCTGTCTCAGGGACAATACCAGCTCCATCCGGGAAATTATTCCCTCTTCCTCCTGGTCAGACAAGGCTGTGAAGCTGTTTTTATTGTTGCTTTCGATTTGTTTGTATTCCACCTTTCTCTTAACACTTGGGAATCTGTCAGAGAAGGCTGTTAATGTCTGAACAAATACAGTAATGTTTTCTGCAAAAAAGAGCCCACTGTCCCAATACTGACAGTGGGAGCTGGTAAGACACTGGGTAGGAGTTTTGTGGGGCAAATGCTTCTTATGGAAAAGATGTTTCTCCTCGGCTTCCAGAAGCTGTTGTGTCTTCAGGGTATGGGGAGTATTTCTCCCCTGATAAAACAGAGAAGTGGGGACAACAGATGTGGAGAAGGCTGAGGTGCTCAGGGATTTCTTTGCCCCACATCTCTCAAGCCCCTGAACCTTGGTGGTTGGTGAAGTCCAACCTTGGGGAGGTGAAGTCCCACCTCTGTGAGCAAAGAGCACCTTCAAGTGCCACAAGTACGTGGGAGCTGAGAAAAGGCATCCCGGGGTCCTGAGGTTGATGTCATTGCCAAGCCACTCTCCATCATGTTTGAGGAGTCACCGTATGGTGGTCAGGCAAAGTCCCTGGGGACTGGAAAATGGGGAACATCCCTCCTGTTTTTAAAAGGGGTAGAAAAGGTGACCTGAGGATGACTTGTGATCCTCACCTCAGTGCACGGGAAGGTGACAGAGCAGGTCCTCCTGGAAGCAGTGCTAAGGAGCGTGGAAGTGCGCGGGTGTTCCCTCTAACTGGGTGGTGTGGCTGATACAGCAGAGGGATGGGATGCCATCCAGGGGGAACCGGACAAGCCCGAGAAGGGCGGCAATGAGAACTTCCTGCAGTTCAGAAAATCCAAGTGTAAGGTGCTGCACCCAGGTCCAAGAAACCCCAGGCATGAATACAGACTGGGAGAAGAAACTTACTGGGAGCAGCTCCGTGAAGGACTCGGTGGTTCTAGTGGATAAAAAGCTTATAAAAAAAGAAAAAAAAAAAAAGAGAGGATTACAGTTTCCATGCACAGATAGGACAAGAAGGAATGGTTTTAAGCTAAAAGAGGGGAGGTTTAGTTTAGATACTTTGAATCAATTCCTTACTCAGATGGTGCTGAGGCACTGGTATATGTTGCCCAGAGGAATTGTGGGTGCCCTGTCCTGCACCCCTGGAAGTGCCCAGGGCTGGTTTGGTGGGGCCCTGGGCGACCTGATCCAGTGGGTGGCATCCCTGAGGGGAGTGGTGCGTGGTGTCGGAACGAAATGATCTTTAAGGTCCCTTCCAGCCCAGCCCATTCTATGACTCCATGGTTGGTAGAGCTGAACTGGAAGAGGTGAAGGGATGGAGAAGGGACAGCAGATCACAGAAACCCAGAATATGGCAAGCTGGGAGGGACCCACAGAGGAATATTGAGTCAAAGTCAGCCTGCCAGGACCCTCTCGTGGTACGGGTTGTTTGCTCTGTGGGTTACAGCAACGCAGTTTCAGGAGGGTGTTCTGTAACTTCTCTGTGAAGTTTGGGCCAGCCAAGAAAGATGACAGTAAGCTGAAGATTAATTCCCACTGAGGTTGGAGAGATGAGGATGAAATATTAGAATTCCTCAGACAAGTGTTTCCTACTAATTCAGTCCCTTACTATGAAAATGCAGGATTTTTTTATTTTTTTGTCTGAAACAAATGAAAAGTGTAACAAAGATGTCGCTGTCTCTCAGTTTGAGATTTAAGTTACTTTTCTTGTTTCAGGCTCAACCATTTCTTGTTTCGTTGTCAGCTCCCTGATACTTCTGTTCTTGCTGGCATATGAAGTTCTCTTTGTTTTTGATGAACAAGGGTGGTGACCGGGGCACGATCACAACGCCTCCAGTTCATGGAGTTTCCAGGTGCCAGTCTCGGGAGGGATAAGAGCAAACTGATCAGCTTTAAAGGACAGTTCTTCGGGAGCACACAAAGGTCACTCCTTTCTTCATGGTTAGAATTAATGTCAGGATATTGGGGAAAAAAAGCGGATATGGCAAGACAAAACCCAAAGAATATGTATCTTATTAAAGACAGCAATTTGGATCACAGCAGGGCTTGTATTATGATTAAAGTGTTTCAGAAGGCTGATAGGACTGCAAAGACTAATTGATATTTTAATTAGACAAAACCAAATGAACTACCAGTGTCATCCTAGATATAAGAAGTTTACGGAAGATTTCTTTTATCCTTCCCTGCTTAGAGATTTTGGAGATGTTCGGAGATGTTCAGAGATGTATGAAATCTGGCAGTTATCTCCAGGGAGACAGTCTCATTTTCAAGCCTTTTTTTTTAATACTCTCTAGTCACCCTGCTTATTTGTCTTGAATATTAAACAAGCTTATTTATCACCCTGCTTATTTTTCTTGAATATTAAACAAGTGCCTCTTAGGGATTATCACTCAGCAGCCTTGGCTGGATTAAAACTGTCTAGACTATGACAATGCACTGTATCTATCTTTGCAGGTTTTCTTGGGCTTATTTTTTGTTTTTTTCTGCTTTTGGGGTTGGTTTTGGGGTTTGGGTTTTTTTGGTGGTTTTTTGTTTGTTTGTTTGTTTGTTTGTTTGTTTGTTTTTTTTTCTGTTGCAGGTTTAATACGTTGCCTTTTCGTTCAGGTGTATTGCTTAGGAACCATGAAAAGCAATATAGAGCTGCCATAGAATTTCCCCCTTTGTTGTTTCCCCCTGTTAGGATGCTGTCTAACCCAGGAAGGTGGCTTTAGTCACGACCTATGACACAAGACTCCTTGAGCATGAACGAACATCAGCAACATCAGCAAATAGTGTTCACAGGTGGATCCTTTCACTTCTTGCTGCTCTTTCTCAAACCTTCTGGCTCTAGGGATATATTGCTGAGAGTGAGGAGTTCCTGCCCTCCGGACTAATCAGGCCCAAGACTTGCCAGGACTAGTCCAAGGCTGAGAATGGAGCTTTTCTCACAAGGCCATTCTGTCAGCACATCCTTCTTTGTGTCCCCACTCCAAGAGGTTTAACGTTGGCTCTGTTCTGTTGGTCGCTGCGTCCCTTCCGTTCCCATCACCCCACGTCCTCTGCTCGTGTGTCCCATCCACAGCTTGTTTCTTCAGGAATGCTGTGTGTGTCATGGAGGGGCTTGGGTTGGACTGGTCCTTAAACTTAGTTCTGACCCCCTGCCGTGGGCAGGGGCACCTTCCACCAGGTCAGGTTGCTCAAATCCCTGTCTGGCTTTCACCAGGCCCCACGGATTTGTGCACACTGAGGTTCATCAGATGGTCTTGAACCTGATCATCTCCTGCAGAAGGTGGTTATTCATTCTCCTGGTCCCTGCCTTTGCCTTCTGTGGCTCGGGCAGTGTGGCTGGAACTCTTGCCAGTGAGGGCTGAGACAAAAAAAGTCTTTGAGTAACTCAACTGTCTCCATATTGTGGGCGACCAGATGTCCTGCCTCTTCCCATAGAGCGTCCACATTTTTCCGGGTCTTCCTTTTATCACCTGTAGAAGCTTTTATTGTTGCACAGGTTTAATTCCATCAGGGCTTTTGCTTTCCTAACCTGACCCTTGGTTGCTCAGACAATCTCTGTTCCTCACAGGATGCCTGTCCTTGCTTCCACCCCCTCTAGGCTTCCTTTTTGTCTCTTTGTGAGATTTGAGGAGCTTCAGTAAATCCTGGGGTGTGAGCTCGTCCTCTGTGAATGAACGACTTTGGTGTTCCCTTCAGTTTGTGTGAGGCTGTGGGAGCTGTGCATTAACACACCTCCTTCCCTCCCTGATGGCACATTACCTGTTGTTACGGCTTAATGTGTTTGCTAATTATTCAAAATAGGATGACAAATGCTTGGCATCCTCACAAATCATTGGCTTCTGCTCTTCTTTATGTGCTGCATGACGGGTCTGCTTGGTCACGTAATACTGTATCTTCTTACCAATTTCACAGCTGAAATGGTGAAAACTGAAAGAATTCCAAATAGCTTTTGGGGATTTCCCCTACAGATATTTTTTCCTGTGAGTGCTCCTGAGACATGCAAGGAAGTTTTTCTTATCTACTAAAAGTGTAGTCACACTTTAAAAAAAAGAAAAAAAAATTCGGATCAAGAATATTCTACTAGAGTTTGTGTATGTTCGTTTCTCAACTACCATTTGTCTAATCTGTATCTGCTTTTTTCTTACTGGTAAAGGCATCTAATTAAGATTGAAGTACAGAACTGACCAGAGGGTAAATATCTTTTTTTCCCGTGGTTCTTTATTTTTGGATAATTGTGTTTTGGGGGGAATAAAATAGGTGGTCTGTCTTTCCCTACTCACTCACATGTGTGTTCTGCTTCCCAGTGACCAGAGTGCCCATCCCAAAGGATTAAAAGTGCAATTTCCAGAATAACCCTGCAAATAGTTTTCTTTTCCTTTCACCCTTGAAGGGAAAAAGAAAAATGACAAATAAACCCCAAAAAACTTCGTCACAGACCTTTAGTTCTGCTTGCTGGGGGAGGTTGCCCCTCTTGTCCGGTCCTCTTGGTAATCAAGTGCACTTTTAATTTGCAGCTCCTCTTGGGGAAAAATTCGTGGTGATGTTTAGTCTTGAGAGCAGACAAATGCCAGTAATTTTTTTTTTTTTTAATGCATTGCTATGTACTGTGAACGAAACACCTTGAAATGGCTTGATTTTCAGAAAGGGCAGAGCACCCACTGTTTGGGAGGCAGGGGCACCTTTTAAGAGCCAACAATGGGCTAAAAAATAAACTTATTTGCAGGGATCTTGAATGGGAAAAGAAATGTATAGTGAAAAAGAATGAACAGTGGTGAGCAGATCTTGGTTTTGATGTGGCCTTGTGAGCTGTGCTGTCACTGCACTGTGACACATAATGCTCTTCAAAAAACACCCCTGCGGTTTCTTACCACCATTTTCTGTTGGCTGATGGTGCTCCTTAATAGTCAAAAGTGACTCTAATTCCAATATGCTCTTTTGGAAGAGGGCAATGTTAAGAAAGAATCCCCTTGGAAGCTGAGAATTGCATGAGCATGCTCACAGGAAACCCGTAGGTAAATGTTAATGGAGATGGGCTAAAGCAATCAAAGTTGGTTTTTTTAGCAGAGGCATGTAATGTGAATTCTCCTCTGCTCTCCAGACCGTATAAAACTGCAGGGTTTGGAGTATGTTTAAACACAAATAGCCCAGACAAAAAAGGACGAGGGTGGGAAGAGTTCCAGTGTAACTGCACAGCATTATGTTGCCATATATTGAGAAATAATGCAGCTGGCCCAAGCTGGTGGCAAGGAAAGCAGCGCTAGATGTGGTGTTAATTCTCTGTGCTTGGACACACCGTAAGATTTGCTTCTTGAACGCTACAGAATCGATTAAGTACTATTTACACTGCTAAGAATTAATATTTGATCTTGTCCTGCTTTACCAAAATAACCTCGTTTGCCCATAAATTGTGTGTTTTGGTGTGCCCTGTTTGTTTTGCACCGGACTGTGTCCATTAGGGGACAGTTGGACAGGCATGGAATGGCATGAGCAATGTTGTGGATGTAGAAAATAACTAATTGTTGTTATATTGGCTTCAATCAACTTGATTAGAGTGGAGGTAACATGCTTCTGTATGAAGTCAGGCAGTACAGTAAGTGCTTATTCATCCCCACTGGACTGCAAATTTTAAGGCATGGTACTTAAGAGATCCAGAGGACCTTTGAATTTTGGTTAATAGCTTGTTGCAATAGTATGTTGCATAAAAATGCCACAAATATATGTATAAAAATAATATATAATACTACACTATATAATGACAATAGGTTATTTAATAATGTGAAACCTCATGTACAAGTACAGTGAAGTGCATAACTTAACCCTTATTGCCATGATTTGGTCAGGATAAGCAAAAATGTTACTTAAAAAAACCCCATAAAATACAGAAATTTAAATTTAAGATGCGTTTTCCCAGTATGCTGAGCTATCTGGACATATAATTAGGTGACACCCTCGAATAACTGAAAGAAGGTAAATTTAGATGAAAATAAGGAACATAAAATTACTGCAAGGAGTGTGTAGGACACTGGAAGAGGTTGTCCTGAGGATTTGTGGATGTTTCCTAAGTGGAAGTGTTCGAGCTCACTTTGGGTGGGACTTTGAGCAACCTGATCTATTGAAAGGTGTCCCTGCCCATCGTCTCTTCCAACCCTAACCATTCTACAGCTCTATAATTTGAAGGGAAAAAAAGACCCTTTGAAATGCAATCTTCAAACATTTTTACCTTGTAAAGCTAAAGTATGGGTTATAAATAACTGGTTATGACCAAGCCAGCATTCTGTAGGGTAGATACTTATTATAAAAATTTCTCTTTCAAAACTACTCCTAAATTTGATGTCGCTAATACCAAATTTCACGTGGTGCCGTTCAGTTACTTACATGATTACCTGCACTTAAACAGAGATCTTGCACCCTACCATTTTTCCTGCTGTTTTATCCGTTTGTTTCTGAAACCTTAATACGTCTTCCTGATTATTGGTGGTGGCACTACAGTTATTGATTACAGACAAAGCCACAGAAAAAGTCTATTTTCACTCATTTGGGTCTTTGCTGTGGCCATTTACACTTCAGTCTCGCCTGCCAGGGCACAAGTCCCGGGGAGTTCTGCTACAGGGAATAAAATGCAGGAGTTAAAAAGCCAGCTGAGGGAGGGGAAAAAAATGTAATGAACTCTTTTGGCCTCTCTCTTTGAATTTAGAAACCAAATGCTGTCCTAAGTGAAACGTATTTCTGTCTGTCCCTATGTGCCTGAGTGGATATCTATGTATGTGAGTGTGTATATATCTATTTTTTTCTTTTGTGCTGGACTCTGTCATGGATGGGCAATCTGAGTAGCTGCACAAACCCGCTGTGTAAATAGTGGCTGTTCTCAGAGCCTGGTAACCAAACCTTAATAATTGTTGCGTTCTGGGTGTTGATTTACACGTGGGTGTTGGGGATTTCTGCTTTGAGCTTCTGATTTTTTCCTGCAGGGATAGATTAGGACTAAAGCAGCAGAGCTCTTTAGTGCAAGATCTGATAGAAAATTGCCTATATATTAAACAACCCAAGAGTCACATTTTGACATGCAGGCAAGAGATTTTTTTAGATAACATTATATTTTGTCTGTGAATATTTTCTGTTCGTTCTCGCCGTTTTCATTGCAGGAGCCTGTGTGCTTTGCAAGTCCTACTTTGAGGTCTGCCAGTGAGGGGGGAAATAAACACACAGACCATAAAAGTCAGCCTATGAGAGATCTCTAGGGAATAAAAAGGTGACACAGAGATAAATCAGGTGACAAGATGCGCTCAGCAAACCCAAAGGCACACTAGACATCCAGATGGCTACAATTAGAGAGAACGCGTCCTAATCTGGAAAATATGACCAAGTCATGATCGGTGGCTGAGAATTGAGACAGGACCAGAGAAGTGTTGGAGAAGGAGCATCACTGTGGAACGTCCCGGCATGTCTGGGCTGAGAAGGTCGGGTCCCATCATGGACTGAGGGGGATTTCAGCCCTGCTGATTTACCGACAGCTGCTCTGTCGTGGTCAGTAGTTGAGGTTACTGGTGAGAAAAAGAAGGTGCCTGTGCTCTTAATCTGTACTTCGGAGAGAAAAATTTGGGTGAATAGTAGCAAGACAGCAAGCAGAAGGGCACAACCTACTTGTCCAGCTGCCACGGACAGGGTAGGGGAGAAGTTTGAGGATGAGCAGCTCCTGTCAGGGAGGATCAGGACACCAAGCAGGAGGAGAGGGCTGAGCAGCAGAAACTTTCATTGTTGAGGCTGGGGCAATTATTTGCAAGGTAAGAAAAGAAAAAAAACCAACTTCAAGGGGCTTTCTCAAGGTGAATAGGTCTAATAGGTCACCACTGCTACTGATGTCCTTTTTGGTGCCCATTGAGACCCCAGAGTTGGGGTTAATGCTGTTCCTGCATCATTGCTGGGCACCCAGATGGTAAATCCTGTTGTCCAAGTGTCATCCCTTGGGCAGTGCTGACCTAGAAAGGAGAGCAGCCTGTTTGAGAGGTAACAGAATAAGCAGTGCCTGCACCGAGAGGAGAAAGATTAGGAAGTTTTGTATGTGTTGAATATAATGCCGAAGTGGACAGTGAGAATAGCAGCCTGTAGGAGAGAAGAAAAAAGGCTGAAAAAGTATTGAAGGAGAAATGAATGTCCAGGAGAAAGCAAATATAGAGGGGGAAATTAGTGAAAGTCAATTCTAATACGTCAGTGAGGTGTAATCCCTATTACTGTTGTTAAGGTAGAATTTCATACTGTATTTTATAGGGTGGACAATTTACTGCTTTCCTCTCTTTCCTGCAATGAATAGGTTATTTTTTTATTATTCTAAAACAAGGTGTTGTGCAGAAGGGCTATCCTTTGTCAATTTTCTTTAGGGACTCCAGTAGAAGATCCTTACCTAATTAATTTCTTGCTCTGGAATTGGATATTTTTTCTTTTCACTAATTAGTGTTCTGCTGTCTAAACATTATTCAGAATTTTCATTTTCCTCCATATTATAATACTCCTCCAAGATGTTAGTTCCAGTCCCCATTTATGTGCCAAGTATTATTCTGGAGGCTGAGGTGCAGTAAGATAATTATCATATGTACTCTGCTGTAGTTTGTGCAATTGCTGTCCTAACCTGCTATAATTAGGGATGCAAAAACTCTGTGACAGCAAGTATTTCACAAGTCTGTGCAATTTTTAGAGCTTTTAAGTACTTAGAAAGTTCGTGGAGTGTTTCGGTTTGCATCTCAAGGATGAAAAGTTTAACAACCACTCCGATTGCTGGTGGGTGCTCAGAGTAGCTGTTGCCTTTGCCAGCATCATCCAGGGTTGGACCTTTATTGCCTCTGGGTGTCTCGGATCTCAGAAGCTTTGAAATGTCTTATTTCAGGCTCTTGGTTCAAATTTAGACACAAGGCACATCTGTCTTTATTCCATTTTATTATTGTAGCTACAGGCTCTGAGAGGAGTTTTCTGGTAACCTGTGCTGTCTTGATATTTACCCACTTCCTTCCAAGGGGTAATTGATCCGTAGCTGTCTAATTGGCGGATTTAATTGGGTCATACTACATTTGTCTTCATTCCTTTTATGTACAGTCTAGTTCCTGAACATGAGGTTCCTTCTGAGCTCTCTTTTGAGTATGTAATGGCTCACTGAGTGTGTTTGATGGCTGTGCTTTAGGGCTCGAACTCCCTTGCACACTGACTGTTAAAGGCCAATAAATAAGGCTCCAGTACTATTGAACACTTAGGGAGGATTCTATTGCTTTAACTGTACCACTAATTTTGTGGTAACAACATAATCATGTTCCTAACACGATCACAAAAATGCGTCTTGATCGCTTGTCTACATAAATTCACTTTTTCATTTTTCCCCTTGTGAAACGATTTGCTGCCAGTTCCGTTTCGGGCCACTCTGTTGACAGAATTGCAGCTGACTCAATTTATCGTGTATTTTTCGCCGTGGAGTTGCCATCCATCATTATCCCCCTTTTGGGATGGAGCACCCGAGCAGCGTGTGCTGCCAGATCTCAGCCATGCGTGTCTTACGCCGAGCAAGGTTCATTCCATTTTATCTTAATTGGCAGGGGTTTTTAGTGCTAATATAATTATCTGTACTGTGTATTACAAACAGACTTCAGACTTGCAATTGTCGGTCACCTTTGAGTGGGAAATCAGTGGTGTCATGGGGTAGTGTTGGGAATGAAGGAGGTTACCAACTTAGGACTTCTTTTGTTTTTGGACCTGCAAAGCTCTAAAGGGAAGGAGGGAAGCAATAAATTTGATAACAATTCATACTTAGTGGCTTTCCATAACTTCAGCAGCCAAACCAAAAAAGACAAAAAGATATGCAGTACTTTATGATTAAATAGATGTGCAGAAGGCTGGGAAAATGTGTAGGGTCACTATCTGCAGACATGGAGATGAGCTGCTGTGCAGTGTACACTTGCATTCGTGAGATCTTAATTTATATCTAAATTACGAAACAAAAATCCCCTTCCAAAATGGTGCATCCCAAAAAAGCCCTAATTACATCTGATGGTATGTAATTGTTTGTGCTTACATTATTTCAGTAGTAAGGTAATACCTCTGTGTTTATTCTGAACTACAGGTTCAGATTCAGGTGGAAAGCCCACCATGCGTTTTATGGCCTTGGTGTGAAAATAATACTCTGAGGCTCCCAACTCTTAATATTTAGTATTAATATTATTATCAATCCAGTTTTTTTTTCCTCAGGCCTATGCAGCAGTTTCTGGGGAGCTGGTGTGAAGTGAGGCACGGACTGCCATGGTTTGCTAGAGAGAAAATTGCTTCTGATCTCCTTGACAATAATACATTAGGAAACAAAACAGGAAAAGCAACCAACAAAAAAACCAAAAAACCAACCAAAAATTTGAAATAAATCCCCAGGCCGGTTGGATATTGAAACCACTGCTTCAGCACTGCACTCCTCTCCCAATGAGATGGAGTCAATTAAAGATTTTTTAGGTATTTCTAAAGTTAAATCACTTTGTTTTTCTGTCCAAGAGATTTTCTTGCTATACTCACCAGCATTAAACTCATATAAGCATATAACCTTAATTAATCTCTGAGTAGATTGTTGGCTCAGACAGTTATTATTAGAACTTCCATGGCATCCACGTTTCTTTGCGTCACAGACACTGCAAGAACCTGCACAGGTTTTTTATCTCATCTATTAATGGACTTTGCAAAGAAGTTGTTTACTTTAGAATTCTTTTAAATCTTTACTGACATCCCCAATTTCTAACCTGTAATCAGAAGAATTTACTATTCCTCTGGTAGAGGGAGAGTGTCTCTCTGGACTCCTTGAATCATAAAATGGTGGTTTTTATCTAATTTCTTGCTCTTTTTTGACTGTATCTTTAACAAAGGGAAACAAAAACTTGGCTGGCTGTCGTCTTTTTCACTCTTCTCCCTTCTCAGTGCCTCTTGCTGTTTAAAGTGGAAGCCGATAAAAATCTGTGATCGGGTAATTGAGAAACACACCGATATCTTAAAAATGATTTCCTTTAGCATTCTAATCTTTCACCCAGTTTTAGCTCTTGAAACCTAAACTTCTGGTCGGTTTTTGGCACAGTTTCCCTGCTGGGGATGTGGGCACGTGCCAAGCTTTGCCCAGTCAGGTTGGATGTACAGACACTTGGCACCAAATGGAAATAACTTGCTTGCTAAATGTGCCGGCAGGATTGTTTCTCACAGGAAACTGCACACGCAAATGACTTGATTAAATTCAGGTTTCTCATGCAACGTTTGGAAAATCTGTTCCTCCTAAAAAGTAAATTTACATTAAATGCACTCCCGCTACAAGTTAAATTCCAATTTAGCCCTGTCAACAAAAATTAAGCTTATATATACAAGGGCCTAGTGTGATAGATTTACAATCAGGGATGATGTATATGACTTGGAATATGATGTTAGTTAATGCTTTTTGAATGGGCAGATCACTTTACGTTACAGGCTGAAGCCTTAGGAACCTGAATGACATTGTTTAAAAGTTACTAAATTGACTTTCCCAAGTTTGGGAGGAAAAAGCTGCCTTTGATTAGCGAGTGGATAATTTTGTAGGAGAAAAAAAGATCAGAAGTACTGACAATAGTACGTCTAGAAAGCAAGTTACTAAATGCGGAACTGTTAGAAATTGTTTTTAAAAACCCCATATCTGTTTTTAAGTTGGTTATCATCTGGCTTCATCACTCTTTTGCCGAGTCAGGATGCTTGAATCTGAGCAACCCCATACTGCAAGAAGCAGGTATGAAATTGAATTTATTTCTAATCATTCCTGCCCTGCCTCCACTTCCATTACCTTTGGGCATTCCTGGTCAAACTGGGCAGATTGGGAAGGGTTTGGAGGAGAGAAGGGAGAATGTAATTTGTTCCTCAAGTGTGGTTCTGAGAAATCAATCTGTGCTCTAAAGCCATAAGGAGATCCCAAATCAAAATGGGTTTCATCAAGTTACAAGGGGGATAATTATGCAACAGTCTCTGCTTTCTTTATGTTTGGATCATCAGTCTAATAATAAATGTTGCTAATTTATGATGAAGTCAAAAGTATTTGGGGACCACTAGGTAGAAAATTAAAGTCTAAGCTGAATGCTTCCCTTTTGAAATTGAAATAGAGCAGAAATCTCCTTCCTAAAATATTGTTAAACTAGTGACAGGTTGGTTTGTCTCTGTAGAGAGATGCTCTAGGCAGATCTAAGGAGGCTCTTTCCTTAACCATTAGAAAACTCGATGGTCATTAGGGTGTCACCGGACAATTCGGGTCGCCTGTTTTATTTAGGGTTTTGATGGGAGCATCTCTTTCCTAACCCCTCAACCTCCACTTTTTCTGAGGTGATCTGCCAGGTTCTGTCCCTTCAGCAATGGGAATTAACAAAGTGATGCCACTGGGCTAATTTATTCCCAATAAATAGAAATAATAATTAAAAGGTAATCCTCGGGTATCTCTCTAGCTGTGCCGGTTTGGGCTGGGGTAGAGTTAATTTATTTTCCCTGTAGCTGCCGTGGGGCTGTGTTACGGGTTTATTCTGACCTTACAGAGAGGTTTTCCTTATTGCTGAGTCACCTTCTGCCATATGGCACTTGGATCACTTTGTTATATTCTAAATATTTGGTTTCTGATAGTTTGAATTTCTGTCGAGCCTGAAATATCTAATGAAGACAAGATCTGTTCAGGCTGGTCAAATCTGTTGACAATTAGAGCAATTAACACAGCCCTGCCCCACCCAGTTCCTCAATAAGCGTGGAAGAGCTTCAAGTCTGAAATGGCCACTTGGAAGTCACTCCACGTGGCGATAAATTAGTTTAGAAAGCCTGACCGTGTAGACAGAAGAAGTTTTTAGCAGGGACAGGTGGTTTAGAAAGGACCATCTGGCACTTGGGGCTGTCCCTGCAGCTCGGTGTGCCCAGGGGGTCATTGGCAGTGTAATCACCATAATGGAAATGAGTGTTTTCAGCTGAGGGTGGTGAAGAACCAGAGGGTTCAATTCTTCTTTAGGACACGCAGCCTAGAACACTTTAATCATCAGCTGGTTTCCAGCTGGTAGTCAATGACCTTTGAAACAGAATGGAGGCCGAGGCAAGATGTCAGTTCACCAGGTGAGTGGGTTCTTTTTGCTGCTATTTTGTGTTTTTGCAACTAAGAACCTACAATTTATGCTAAGACTGGGGCTCATGAGGGTTGGTTCAGCCTCAGGTATTGATCTCTTGTTGAGGAATGGAACAGGCACGATGTACGTGCTGTAAGATCGTTATCAATGTCCCGTGGTGTGTTGTGAGCATCTTCGTGGTCGCTGCTTCCAGGGGGAGGGATTTAGTCTCTTGGGAAAACTGCCCTGTGTCCAGGCTTTTTTGAGGTTGGAAGCAAAAGTAGAGTTGGGATGATGTTTGTGGGTTTTCATTTATTTTTGAATTTAATATGCGTTAAAAAAGGATTTTAACGGAGGTCACTGAATTACTTCACTTGGGTACTGGGCCACTCGCACGTGGTAATAACTATTAACCAGTAATAACTGGGGCCGAACTCGAATGTGCTCCAGTTCATGTGAAAGGCTCCTTTTCCTCATCTAAAAGGTCAGGCAGGCAAGTGATAATTCCTTTCTTAGTTCTCTGTGATTTGGTTACTGACCAGAATTAATTTCCCTTTGAAAACTTGAAAGGGAAGAAATGCATTCTGAGCCATTTCTCTGCAGCCCTTTATCGGAGGAGGGTGACTCCGATAAGAACAGCCCTGAAGGAAAGAAGGGACGACCACTTGGCAGACAGGGGTGAAGCAAAATGGCCTTTATTGAAGGGAGCACCAGACTTGAATAGACCCAGGGCAGAACATGCTGGAAAAGGGGCGGTCCATGGGCCGTACAACCCATATAAGGAAGAATCAGGGAGAAGTTTGCCTTTTATGGCAGTGCCCCGCTGCGGCAAAATTCAGCCAATCAGCAGCGATGCCTTGCCGTGAGGCAGGAGGGGGCGCCATTTTGGAACAATGATAGCAAATGGTAATTAATACAAAACTTGAAATAACTCGAAGCAACATCTGAAGTTCCAGCTCAAAACAACTCCATCAACCCACAAGAGAGAAACCCGAAAAGGCGTGGAAGATTCAAAGCTGTCGATGTCTGCTAAAGGTCTGTAATACACAGAAACCTCAAAGTGTCTCATACAATTGAGATTTTCCCTTCTTTCTTCCATCCGGCGTGGCGCTGGGACCCAGATCCTCCCCCAACATCCCTTACGATTGGGACACAGGTACACAATTTCTTTTCCCTCAGGTATGTGATTTATTTTAGGTACTCCAGTTTTTCTCCTCCCTGCGTTAGGGCCATTTGTGGCAGGTTTTATGTTCTGCTTTGCAAACTTATTTGACAGTTGGTTTTGAAACAAATCACTGCCCATTTCCATGAGAGACAAGTAGCAGCTTGTGCACTGCTGTCCCATTTACTTCAGGCAGATCGAGCCCATTAAAACGGTGGTTATGTTAATGTAAATGAGAAAATAACAGTATTCTTGTTCTTTAAAAGTAGCGTGTCAATAAAATGATTAAATACCAGAGGAAAAAAAGGGCTGAGATGAGATGATGCTATTTGATGAATGAGAAAATTAGGTGGTTGCAAATAATATTTGAGGTTTTCTAATGTAGTTTATATGCAAATTAATAACACATTTACAGATTGAAAGCGCAGTCATTACATGGGCAGAGATTGTCAAGATATAATTAATACTGAATTTCACTTTATCTTTCTCAGACTTGTCAATAAAACCAAATTCAAAAACGTTAATGAGCTATTTTGGCCTAGTAACTCTGTTCCTGGGGTTTGTATGCTGTGAATATTAATTTTTCCAATTTTTTTCTTGATGTCTGAATGCGAGGTAACGGATTGCTGGTATTGTGGTATTTTACCTTGTGTATATGTATTTTGTCTTTTATTCCTTTTGTTGTACAGAAAGGCGTGAGGGTGAATCGAACAGCTGACTTTTGATAGGAGGTAGTGGAGAATTTCTGTAAAATGGTAACGAAAACCCTAAAGAAGAGCACGGGGATTTTGGATTGGGTTGGGTGGTTACCTTGTGAGGGCGTAACTATTGGAGCATTAGGAATTCTGAGCTCAGCTGAACGCAAGAAAAATTAAAATGATCATTTTAGATGGCAGAGAGGTATCAAGGTATTGCCCTTTTGGTTTGACAACAGCAGGCAGGGACACGGAAAGACCCTAGAAACCCTCTAAAGGAACATGTTATGACTGTCAGGTTGGTTGTGGCTCTGGGTATTTCGTCAGAGAGGAGCATTTCTGCTCCCAGTTCAAGGGTAGCTCCTGTTACTGGTCTGCAGTTGAATTTCTCCTGGTTCGGGTGTGGTATTTAATCCCTTGTGCTGCTCATCCGTCCCTGCAGCCACCAAAGGGTGTTGCCACCTGGTTGTGGAGCTGGACAGTGTTGGGGAAAGTTACGAGTGTGTTAAGAGCGGCAGAGAAATCAGATTATTAAGGAGGAGGGATGTGTGAAGTGAGAGCAACAGGCTCTTAGTCCCGAAGTCGACATGTGCAAAATGTTCTGCAGGGGGAGGGGGATGTGTCTGTGGGAAGGAGAACTTTGGTTTGCTTTGCTTATGTTTAAATAATTGGGTCAGAGGGTCTGATTCCCGAAGCAGTGCCCTGTTTGCATCAAAGGGGGGAAAAGAAGAAGAATCAGCATGTGAAATAAAAAACTTCAGAGCGCCTGTAGGAATTTATTTCTGAAACCACGACAGGGTAGAGGAACGTTGTGTTCCTTGGGTGCGGGTGCTGGCCCAGCTGGCAGGAGACACCCACCAGGGAACAGATCCAGGGATGCTTCCAGTCTATTTTACTCATCTTGTCCCCAGGATCAGCCGTGGGCTTGACAGGCTGAGAACTGCAGGGGCTTGCTGATGAAAGATAAAAACATGTTTTCCTATGTAGGTAATTATTTACAAATGAATACTAAGCAGGACTGTAAAAATAAAAATGTTTGTATAAACACAAGGAAATGTTAACATTTCCTTCTCCTTGCTTGAGTTTTCTTTGCATTATCAAACAGCTGCATATTTTCTACCTCTTTTTGATCAATTTTGCCAAAACAAAGTTAATATAAGGCAATCCTTTGAACTCCAGAAGATCTGACAGAGGCTTAGTCTTTCAAATACTGAATTTTTAATCTATTAATTTTAACACAAAAAGGAATCAATGAAAGCTTTCCTTATAAACCCAGAAGTTTGTTTTGGTCTTTCTTTCTAGTATTATACCAGCAAAGGGGTTTGCTTTTTTTTTTTTTCTCTCCTTGATGAATGTTTTCTAAGATAATGTTACTTTTAACACCCTGCTGTCAGTTCTGCCTCTTACATTTTTATAGTAGGAAGGAGAGATAAGGATGTTTTTTAGCAAGCAAATTTGGCCTTAGCTTAATTCTAAACTCTGGCTCTGCCTCGTGACAGGTGTTTATAGGGCTGTTGTTGTGGCCTGATCTTGGTGTGC
This sequence comes from Grallaria varia, assembly GCA_013396735.1. NCBI lineage: Eukaryota > Metazoa > Chordata > Aves > Passeriformes > Formicariidae > Grallaria > Grallaria varia. The sequence goes on from VWZG01011435.1 coordinate 378,837, forward strand.
TCCTTGGGGTTGTGATTTTTCTGTGTTTTAGTCTTGTAGTGTCTTTTTTTCTTGACTTCTGTGACAAAACTACTCTTCATTCTGAAAATTGCCCGATCACAGAGGGCGTGGTGATTTGGGTTTCAAATGCAAACTGCCTGTCTTGCTAGGCAAGTGGATTTTTTGCAACTTTGAAAAATGATGTTAACCACTACAGTAGTGGTAAAAAGGAGAATAAGTTAAGACTGTGACTTTTTGGACCCTAAGTTTGACAATTTGGTTTAACACTTAATTTTGTGAGAAACCACAGAGCAGAATTTCTGTGCCACACACTAAAACTCTGACCTCGAACAGTCCTAAAGCCTCAAACAAGCGACTGGGGTGCCTTTCAGCTTCCTAGAACTTTCTGAATGATTACACAGGACAATTAAAGTAGAAGGAGGTTCTCTTGGAAGGTTTGCTCATTTGTTACATGTGTTTTAGACGTACTTGAATTTTTACAGACTTTGCTTTATTTTGAGCAAAATTATTACTATTAAAATGCAGCCATAGGTGCAGCCTATTGTACTAGTAACACAATGGTGCAATTTCAGTTTAGTGTTTCTCATGGACAGGAAAATAAGCACTAAAATAAATGCATTTTTCCTTATTTCTCTTGATTCAAAGCTGGAAAAAATAACAATTTTCAGTTGGTCTTTTTTGGGCTTTTCATTTTGTTTTGAGGTTTTTGTGCATATCTTCTTTTAGAGTTTAAGAAACCTGCATTATTTCTAAAGGCAAGCCAACCTCCTGTGTTGGGTTTCACTTGCTCATCTTCTGTTTTGAGGTCAAGGTCCTGCAACCTGCTTGAAGACAGTTCAGTGAGTTGTACTGCTTGGTAAAACAGCCCTGATGTGTTGCCTTCAGCTGAGGATTTGTTGGTAAGAGCAGAAGATCTTTTTAAAAGATGCTTTCTTATGAATGAGTCAGACCCCTGGAATTTGAAAAAGGGCATCCACTGGAAGTGGGTCCGTGATGGCTGTTGGAGTTCATGGATCCTGGAGACTTTTCTGGCACCGTTTGGCCTGAGCAGTTCTGTCAGCAAGTTAATCTTGGACACACATTTGTCTTGGGCTCAGCCCTGTCCTGTTTGGGAGTGTGGAAAATCCTGTAATGTAACTTCAGGGTCAGTGGGTTTTAGACAATGATGAATTTCAGCTCTGAGCTCCCTGCCGGCTGTGGTTTAGTCCTTAGGAATGCCAAGGATGGATAACTCTCCAAAACAGTTTAAACAGCCACTCGGTGAGAGAAACAACCTCAGAAGGCTGAACGGAGCAAAGTTTCCTGGGAAACCCGATGTATCCAAGCCAGGTCCTTGGCACCAGAGCAGATCTGCCTTGGGTCAGAGGGAAAGGTGGAGCGAGGAGTTTCCTCCTGCACGCAAGTGTTTGGCCACACTGTGAGTTGTTGGGAGCAGAGGTGTGAAGAATAGAGACAGTGAGCAAGTGGCCAGTGATGGGCCACGAGATTAGCCGGTATTTTATAAAAGAAACCTTCAAAACATAGGCCTTTTTTTTGTTTCACTTCACGAGAAACTGGTACAGGCAGAGTTTGTTGGAGTAGGGATGCTGGTTGGTCAGGTGGGTAGATGGAGATGCCATAGGACAAGGAGTTTCTTTTTGGGAGATACTGTGAAGGATGTGGGGGGAGAACAGTTTAATTAAAACCTGTTCATTAAAGAGAAAAGTATATGAAGTATGTTTTTATGGTGCAGGCAATGAGAATGTTTTACAGCTCTGACTTATTATTGCTTCAATTTGGTAAATGCCAGTGCAGGGTGAGAAGCAATGAAAACCAACATTGCATTAATTCCTGAATGTGAATCCCTGTGGGGTGTAGGTGCTTCTTTCCTACTTACATAGAGCTGTGAAAAAAACCCCACAACCCACCCAAAAACCAGGCACTGCAACGCCAAAGAGGCTGTGCCGTGGATTTATGTGCTGCAGTGATGCATTATTCATATCAGGACAAGGTGTGAAAAAGGAACAGGTATGATTAACTGCAACCAGAACCACAGCAAGCAACTGATAATTATCAGCAAGCTGATCATTTAGAGTAGTTTGATAGTTACTGACTAGGCACACAACACGGTTATTTATAAAAAAGTGAGTTTTATAATGCACCTAAGAAATGTCACATTCCTTGGGACTTACAGTGCCTTTAGCCATGCGATGTGATTAGGGGCCCTATAAAACTGCCAGACTTTGTTCCTTACCCAAATTGAAGAGTCAGGTAATGCTCATCATCTTGGAGAATGGCTCCAGATTTAAAGCAGGTTATTTTATGGAACTTCCTAAGCTACCTCAGCAGCCCAGTCATTCTGTGTGTAAAACTCAGCGGTTGCTGAACTGGAACATTGCACCTCATAGTGGACTGTTGAGCCGGTACCTGACTTTTAGAGATGACATCAATTCCTAAGAATAAGTTCAATTTCAAGGCCAGGTGTGACTTAAACTTTATTTTGAGGGTTCAGCAACACTCAGCCAATGCCTTGAAGGGGCACACAAATACAGTACATAAATGAAAACAGGAGTAAAAGAATACAAGATCTTTTCTAGGGAATGGGTTCATCGAAATTCATCCTTTTGTGGCTAATTTCTAGTATTTAGACACTTGTAGGGATCTTGGTCTGTTAAACTTAATTGCATGTTTACTGTGGTTTCTGTGAGAAATTTTAGCCTTTCCCAGCTTTATAAGCTATGATGGCTTTATGAATTGTATTTCCACGTTCTTACAGGAGCGCATAGTGTTTTCCCAAAGTCTCGACTCCTGCAGAGCAGATTTAGTAAAGGATCTTGAAAATAAATAAACCCAGCACAAGCAATGTTAACATGAATATCTTAGTGTACTGTTAGGGAATAGCTTAAGTTCTTTACAACCGTCTTTTGGTATTCTCCCCTGCCCATTCCACCTCCCATTATCTCCCCTTCCCAAAAAACCCCTAAAAATCCAGGCCTGATTTTTTTTTTTCAATATATTACAACTGGATATGAAGTAATGAATTAGGGGAAGAGAAGCTGATCCATCTGAAAATGAATGAGGGCACGGTTCTTCATAACATGCAGTCCTCTAAAAGGTTAAACCTATTTTTGCTTCAGCTTTGTCTTGTTGCACTTTAGAACGCTACAAATTCTGTTGGATGCATTGTGGCATCATTAGGGCACCGTGGAATTTCTTAAACTTCAGGTGATTAATTTCTTAAGGTGACACCTGATTGCACAAAGGGAAGGAAAATCTGTATTTTGGGAAGAAAAGTTTTAAAAGTACGATTTCAGACCGAATGACCCAAACTCTCTTCTGTGAAAGCTGATATGTTGTACCTGGGTTACAAGTCAGAAAGTCTCTGCTGGGGCCTGGTCCAAAGCTGGGCAGAATCAATGGCAGCCATTGATCGGATTCATTGGGTATTGACCCAGTCCCTGAATAACTTACAGCTGTTTTATGACAGCCATACAACTTTACATGTTTGACAAGCAAGGTAAATACGAAATTGAAAATAATTCCTGTTAATGTCAGAGTCTAAAATAACTTCTGTATTAAATAGGAAGCAGAGTAAAAAATAGGTGGAAAACAAAATAGAAGTAAGGTTTTGATCTCATAAGATAAACCCGTTTTTTTGCATCTTCATTAAGGACTTGTATTTTTATAAAGATTTATAAAAACCCCCTGGAAAACCACCGTGGAAAGAAAGGTATCTGAGATATTTCAGGTTGCAGGGGTGGCAGTGAACAGCTGTTTCTCTTCATGCCAGTGGTACCTGCAGACACATTATGTGTCTCAGCATGCTGCAACCTTTGGGTTTCTGCTCCACAAGTTACTTAACAGACATAAAATTCCATGTTCAGGATTTCTGAAGTTATTTGCTTGTCTTAAATAATCTTATTTCTAGTCTAGGTGTTTGTGGTGTCTGTGATTAAAACAAGAGATGGGACAACATCAGTGCCCTGACCAAATATAACCTTTCTCACAGTAATTTAATAGAGGCCTTTAATAGATTTTCTTCAGTCTGGGAGCTGTTACATCCTGCAGTTAGAAATACAGTGGGAAATTTTACCTCTGACATAGAGTGAAAAGGATGCAGAGGACAATACCAACATTTACTTGGCCCTGGTGTCGCAGCGGAAGTCAGATGCCTTTCAACATCACCCCGTGTCATATTTGGGCGATGTTTGTCATCAATCCTGATGGCATTGCTTGAAATGAAGAGTCAAAGGCAGCTGAATCCCAGGGAATGGATTGGTGTAACTCATCTGGCCTTACAAGGAGCGTCTATTTCCAGGTTCTTAAATGTGATTTGGTTAGTTTTTTGTTTGGTTGGGTTTTTCGGTTGGTTGGTTTTTAATGTGCCTAAAATCAATCCTCACAGGCCCTTTCTGATGGTGGAAGAGTTTTCTCTTGGTACACTTTCAGTCATGAAGAAGAGCAGCAGCCGATGATTTTAACAATCATTTGAATTGATGATTTTAACAATAGGTCTGTGCTGCACTTCATGCACTTTGCCCTGGGAGACTGAAGAACAATTGATTTCATATCTGTTCCCTGGGTTCAAGGATTTATTCAGTGTACATGAAAGGATAAATGATTTCTCTTAGCAATCAGCAGGTTTTGTTAATAGTTTGAGGACTAAATGTATCAATGCTCCTGGATTAACCCCAGCTGAGGAGTCCGTATCAGTCGCTGCATAAATACAGTAGTTTCTCCTTAAGTTTTTGCTTAACATTTTACTTCTGAACTCTGTGACCTTCCCTGGCCTTAGTCCTGATGAGCTAAACTTTAATTTCCTCCACATGGCATCCTGTGCCATACATTTAATGGCATGTCATTTATTAATGATTCCCAAATGCAAATTAGAGGTGTCAGGAGCCGGAGCCCTTGTCATCTGTTCTCCTGGGGCTGAAATCCTCTGCCCAGGGTGTTGGATCTGGGGGTCGAATGAGCTCTGTGGATGTGCTGAAAAACCAGCTGAGGACACAGCTGGGTATTTCGGGTGTTTCAGGTGGCTTGGCAGAACCTTCAGATTTCTTCTTCTGCTGCTGGGTTGTTATTTTTCTGCCCCCCTCTCTGTACAATGCCTTGTGCTTTACAAATGCCCGTGGAACAGTTAAACGCCGAGCTAATTTGTGAAACATCTCGATAATATTTTCAACATGAATTAGGTTATTACCTTGATTGCGTTTGACTAATGTGCCAGCTCATTAGGAAGCTGGCATACGTAAAGCAAGCTTATTATGGTAAAGGGTGAGTGAAATTTTACTCCCATCTTCTTAGAAAGATGTGCAGGAATAAGAAAGAATGTAGTCAGAATCTAAGTGTGCAGTTACTATCCTGCAATTGAAAAATAGAATTTCTCCAAAGCCTTTCTTCCCCTTTCTCCCCTTCTAACACACCTCTTAAGGAAAGGAAACAAAACTTATTTTTATTACTATGATTAAGATACCCCGTGTTGTGGCTTCTGAAATGTCAGGTTTAATTATGAAATAACAGGTGCAACGTGCAGCGGGAGGGTTGTGGATTTTAAAAGAATAAAGGAGAACCCATCAGAAGTTTTTGCTTTTGAAGTACCAAAGTAAGGAAAAGCTGACAATTTTTCTTGGTGCTTTTTAAAGGCAGCTCTTTGGTGGGCCCACAGGAGGGCCAGAAGAAGTACAGTGGGTACAATGGAGTAGGAGAGGGCTGACTAACAGAGACAATTGATATTCCTAAATATGTCCTTTAGTAATTTGATTTTATAGTCTCCAGTCCCCCAGCTTTCGTTGGCCTGTAAAGGAGATTTCTTGCTTCCTTCTCTACCTCTTTTTCCTTTTGGCAGCTGGTAAGAGAGGGGAGGGATTTGGGATGTGTCATAGTTGATTTGATGCCATAGCAGAAAATGTCACGTTTCACCTTTTTGTGGCTTTCAGAATTTAGTATCTGCTGGTGCAACAGAAATCAGTGGAAAAAATCCTGCTTTGAAAGCATCAGGAATGGCACGAAAATGGCCTGTGGTGGTGGCATTCCATGGCAGCAATGCCCATGTGCCAAGTGTCTCATTAATCCATTAGTATTCCAGTTATGCTTTCATTATGGGAAGGACTAATCTTTGTAACAGAGAATTCAAATTATTTGCATGTGGCTTTTTGATGAGTGTATCCCAATTTTTACAATGCAGATTCCACATTGCCTTACATTGATCCCCTTAACTGTTAAGTGGTGTTGCTGCGCTGATATTGAAGGTTTTGGGTTAGAGCTCAGGTCTGATGAACTCAGAAATGTGCAAAAAACACATGACTTTTCATCAAGTTTGTTCTTGCAGAGAGTGGTATAACCTAATGAGTTTAATAGTGCATTGCCTGTATTTAATCATGTCAGGTTCTGCTGTTCATCATTAGTTAATACATGGCACAGAATAATGAAAGTGTCAAGGTTAAAAATATAGCGGGAGAACATTGTACAGAATGATTTTTGGTTCTGGAAAAAAGACAATTTTCTGTAGTTTTTTTCTCCTGCTTCCCCCTGTTCCCCACCTTTTATTTTACTTTTTTTGGAATGTTTTGATTAAAAACTGAGCTCCTCGACAAAAGTAATTGTCAGTCAGAGGTAACAAAAAAACCAAGGGCCTGATCTGAAGGCAGAGATGGTTGAGACTCCTCCAGGCTCTAGAGCTGACAGTGATCAGTCCCCTTACCAGGCTGGATGGGATCTGAGAACCCAAGGCTTGATTGCTGTAAGAAAGATGGGTTGGAAAGGGCTTAAAATTATGTTAATTCTCCTTAGTTTTTTTTTTAAAAAATCAAGAAAAATTGTTCCTGTGTTTTATTATTTATTTATTGAGAGAAGGTGTGGGTGTTTGGTTTTGTTAGATTTCTTTTGTTTGTTTGGGTTCTTTTTGTTGTTTGCTTTTTTTTTCTTTTTAGTTTTGACCTGAAAGTCTTTCAATGTCATTATTACAATAATTTGTTTCTCTTTTGGACGCTCAGTTTAAAGTATTTCTGGTATGCTTGAGGAAGTTATTTCAGGCAATCTTTGCTCCTCTTCTGCTGTGTTCATAGAACTTTGCTGTGTATTCTGCATATTCTGTGTTGAGCTTTTTAACATCCATTCGGTGAAACTGTAGCAGTAAGAACATTATGAATAATGAAAGGCCTGGTGCTGTCGAGGACTTTATTGAGTCTGTAAATTATCTGATGTAGAGTTGGATCCTCCACGGCTCCAGTTTCTTCCCCCTGCCATCAAATGAAGGATAGCCAATTACTGTCAGTGTACAGGTACTCCCTATCCTGTGTCACATCAAAGAGCTCTCCTGATTAAATACAATTATCTCCTCCTCACAGTTCCATAGTTCTGATCTTTCAATTTCTGACTGGCAGTCCTACCTGTTAATTTATTGGTTTTTTTTTTTTTCTTTCCCTGATATTTTTCTTGCCAGTTACTTAAATTTGATCCCTCTGGTTTCAAGAGGGGCCAGATTACAGACCTCTTCCAAATCAACAGTGTGAGATCTGGGGAAAGATTGTCCTAATCCCCCAAACCACTGCCTTGTTGAAAGGGGATTCTGGTATTCATCTGTTATTGATGACTGGGGTTTGCAGGACTCCTTTTTAGCAGTTCTTATAATCTTTGGGAAAGGCTGAAGGCTTTGGATTTGGGCTCATTGCTTCTATAATTAACCAGGAATAAAATCACCCTTGATATATTTGGAAGGTCTGTTAAAAAACCTGTTTTCGGGTTGGCTGAATACGTGTCTACTTTTGAGTGATAGCAGCCTAACAGTGAGACTTGGCAACACAAGAATATCATAAATTTAATAGATGATTTCACTCCCTAATGGACAGAAACATCTTTAGCACATTATTTTACACTCGTGCGATTTTCAGTGTTTTTTTTTTTTCCTGCATATGAGATAAAATTGTTAGATTGGTTGCACAGTAATTTATAATCTTGCCCCTGGTGTTAGATGACTCCAAGTGGCTGTGGATAGTTTCCACTGAGTGGCTACTCAGGCTGGAAATGCTCCCTGGCTTGCACTCCAGAAGATACAGGGAATCCTGGTTTTTGTGTTCATGGGGTACAGCAAATGAGGAGGTGCCTCTTATTTGACAGAGTCACATAAATAAATGAAATATGACCAAAAACTTTATTCACGAAACAAAGAGAAGAGCCAATATTCCATTGGTCAGCCCTGGCACTTGATGGCCCAGCTTTGATCCCTCTTCATCGACCTTCTGTTAAATTATGTGGAAACTTCTTTTGGGGGGTTTTGGTCTTTGGGTTTTCTTTGTTTGTTGGGTTTTTTGTTTGTTTGTTGTTTGTTTGTTTGGTTTTTTGTTTGGGTTTTTGTTTGTTTGGTGCTAATGTCATGATTTGGCTCACTGTGGGAGAATATGCAATAGGATGAAGGCCCCTAATCCCTACAGAAATTGTAGGTATTTCTAGTATGGAACAAATTCATCTTTTTGAGCGAGTGTGAAACAGCTGAGCTTACAGCAGGAATGTGCTTTGTGCCATATAACCAGAGTTTTTTTTTTTGTGCCTTGGAACTCCAGAGTTGGGTTTAATTTGTTGTCAGACAACAGTCTGTGACCAAAAAAAAAAAACAAACAACAATGCTGCCGAGCAAAGATTAATCACATGTAAATGTTTCCAGTGCTGGGAAGGATAACTAGGTGCCTGTGTTCCTTATTTCCATCTGGAATGATTTCTCCCCCACCCCAGACAACTAGTTGAACCAAAAAAAAAGTTTACGATGGAAATGCCAGCTCGCTAAAAGGTCAAGATGCAGTTGCAGTGTCTATAAAGAGTGAGGGAAGTGTGAAGGATTAGTTTGAACCCCAACAGATGCTGATTGTGAAGAGGCGACAGAAATGAAGCGTTGGTTGGAAAGATGGAGCAAGATTTATACAAAACATCGTTGTTGCTTTGCTGTGGTTTTAGAACAATTTAGCAGGCATGCTTGTCATCTTCTGATTTTTTTTTTGTGCTAATGTCATGTGTTCTCCTCCCGCTTTCTCATCCTGTTCTGCCAAGCAGAGCAGCCCTTGGAGAGGAGGTAACCGTTGGTATATCCCTGTGGAATTCAGCGCCAAAAAGTAACCATACCTCAGGAGGCAGGGCGGGATGTGGCTTTGGAGCTGGGATTTATTGATTTTTTGATGGATTTGACTGGGTTTATGTCAGGTTGGCACATGGGCGGATGAAGGCATTGGGGTGGAACATGCGCACACAGCGAAGGGGAAGCTCTTGGGAACAGAGCCTGCTTTATTTTAGCAAGTTAATTATCACCTTTCGTCTTCCCCTGTGGTTCTCAGGGAACAAAAGCTCTGCATGACCGTGGGTGTGGTGGGAGGAAGTGTGTGTGTATGTGACATCTGCTCTGAAGAGGCAAGAGAGTGGGTGAATAATTGCGAAAAATGCTGTTCTAAATATGAATTCCATTGAACAAGATGGTTCAGGGCTTTTACTTTTTAAAAAGGGCGTTTCTATTTGATATATATTTGTGTATTAAGATATTCTTTCCACCTCGTGTGCTAGAACTGTGTGAAGCTTGTGTTTTCTGTTATGCAAGAAAGGCAGAGGTACTTGGGATCTGCCTCTTCACATTGCACTGAGTGACGTTATTTGAGCGGTAGGAGTGACAGAACATTAGATTTCCCTTTGTTTTGTTCTTTGTGCTTTTCTCTGCTATCTCTAGTATTATAATGTCATCAGGTAAACAGTTTTCTGCGTCAAACAGAAAGACACCCCATAACAGAACCCGTCAATGGTTTCCAAATGAGTTACTTAATAAAAAATTTAAGATAACAAGTTCCTTAATTTTAGTCTGGCTTGAATAGCTCTTGTGTTTCACCATCTTTCTGCTCAGCCAGTCGTTGTTTGTACCTGAAAAAGGAACTAACTTTTTTTTTTATTTTCCTCCCTTCTCTAAGGATTAACTTGCTAGAAACTTGACATCGAGTGGTTTTGATGAGTTGATCTCCGAGGTTGCACTGAGCACAAAGGACCATCTTTCTCCTTTGTGGACATCAACATTCGGTGACATCCTCTGAGATCTAAATCTGCTGCCACCGAGCCAGATGTCACCTCTCAGGGTGACAGAGGTTGCGTGTATTTCCTGGCAGTGACAGTGCAAGAAAGAACTGGAGTCGCTGTCCCTGGGGGTTTTTTTGGCCTCGCAATATCTTCTTTGACATAAAAGGCTTCAGGAGCTAATGATCAGCTGAACTTCATGTGCTAGAACCTCTGTGCTATGTGCACCTGCTCCCGTGTTAGATTTGGAACACAGAGCACTCTACATTATTAATTTCTCCAAAGACGTGTGAAATTCACGTGTTTTGGGAAAAAGTTTAAGCGAACGTGCTGTAGGGTGAGGAATAAAACAAGTGCCGGAGGTTTTTATTTTGTGGCAGTGGTAGGAATAAATCTGAAATGCTCCGAAGCAGATGTGCATCCAATTCTTTCTTTCCTGGAATTATTTTTTCCAAGTTGCTCAGCACTGGATGATTTGCAAAGCAGGTCTGTCCTACACAGAGAATGAAAAAGGGCGTACAGAGGAGAAACGTAATTGTCTGATTAGGCCTTATGTGTGTCCAGTGCCATGTCAGAGGCACTGAAAGGTATAAATACAAGTGGTTTTTCTTAACTAATGAGCGCTTGGCTTTGCAGCATTGGCATGGTTTGTATTGTATTCATTTCATTGATTTTATTTTATTCAGTGTCATTAACACAACAGATTTAACACCGCCTCTCTAGTGCTGAATTACATCGGTGTGCTCTTTGTATCACCGTAGAGTCTCACACCTCGGAAATATTAAATGGACATTTCCCAATCTTTTGTGGCTTTTGAGGCTCAAAAATAGCATTTTGATCTTTAGCGTGGTCATAACTTGCTCTGTTCAGTTGTGGCAAAAACCTGGTGTTCTGGTAATTAGGAATTGCAGTCATTTAAAGAGGGGGGTGTCTTTAATTCCCAGGTTACTGCAGTCTGGAAAGAGTGAAGAAAGTAACTGATGTCCTCCTCCCTGGGTAATAGGGTGGTTAGAGGCAGTTTTGGTTTTCCCTTTTATTTTATTTTTCTTTTTTTTTCCTGCTCTCTTGCCTGTAACTCCTTAATCGTGCAGAAAATGGGCTATTCAGAAGCGATGAGGAGCGAAGTTGGAGAAACCGCAGGAATTCTGACACGAGTGAAGAGACAAGGAAAAAAAGCATAAATATCAAGGGACGAGTTGGAGCAGTTTTCCGCAGCTGAAGATGAATGTTGGGCGGGATCTGAAGGGACTCTGCGTGAATGTGTCCAGGTTCCCTGTCCCTGCTGGAGGTTCCAAGGTGGCTCTAAAGCTTAACAAGGGAATATCTAAGCTCTGTGGCCTCTAGGGCAGGGTAGGAGTAGATTTTCAAGGGGCATTAACTGTGCCTCTCCATATCCTTCAGATGTATAAAAATGTGATTTCTGCGATTGTTATCTTCTGTGAACAGAGTCTCTCTTCCCCAGACTGCAGTGGGAGTCAGTTACTTTGTTAAGCTGCCTTTTCCCTGTTGGGAAGGGATATTTCAAACCAGGAGAGAACACGAGGCAAAAATAAGTAATTCTGGTTGAATGAAAAATTCTCACACAACTTCTGAAGTTATTACCACAAAATGCACATCGAGGTCTTAGTTAATCTGAAGCTGCAAAGGGGCTGCTGGGAGCAGATCCCGGGTGTTAAACTGCGAGAAAGCAGGAGGGGTGTTGTGCATTGGTGAAAAATGGTTTGTTGGTTAGTTTAAGCATTGTTTGTTAATTTAAGTATCTTGGAAGACCATTTTCCATATTTCGCTGTTAAAAAAATTAAAATTGGTATAAGCTGGAAATATTTTATAAGGGAATGCAAACGGTCATGCCCCCGATGGATTGCAGAACATCTGGCAGTTGTGTTGTGAATCAAAATGTACCTTATTGCACGGACTGGATCTGTGGGCTGGGTGATAACCACAGCACCCCGATGCCATAGAAACACAGAATCTTTAAGGTCGGAGCAGCCCAGGGAGACCACACAAGTTTTCGCTTCAATCTAAGCAGAAAGTAAAATAAGATTTATTCTGGAGTGAGGTGAGAGCTATTCTGTATTCCAAAACCAGTCTGGCCAGTAAGAAGAGGCAGGAGTTGGAAGGAATCACATGGCCCTGAGGTCAATTTCAGAATCTTAATCTGGAAGTTTGTTCAAGACTCCCAAGTTTCTCATAGCCTTTATCTTGAGGTGAATCTCTGACTCGCTTTCTCTGTGTTGGTATTAAAGGTTCAGGCTCCTTGGAGTGAAAATTGTCCTGCTGTGTCTGTGCACACTGCCCAGCACCGAAACATTTCTCTGCCAAAGGGACTGCAGATTTTTGGGATCGGTACAAGCATGTGGCTTGTCTTGTGATCTGCTTGAGGGAGTTCTAGGAGTGCCTGCAAAGCACTGGGACCACAGAAAGGTCTTGGAAAAGGAAACTCTTGAGGGAGTGTAGCATTTGAACTTGGGAAGAGTTTGGCTTTTCAGTTTTTAGGGTGGAGTTCATGAACGGAGAAATGTATTTTAATCCTGTTTCTTCTCGCTTTGCTAAAACCCCTATTTGCATTTCTGAGTAAGCCATAGAAGGATTCAATGCTGTTTCCTTACTGTGCCTTAACTCTGCATTGTGCATTTGAAGGAGGTGCGTGACAAACTCTTGGAATGGGAAGTTCCTCTGAAAAGGAATGACTGTTCTTTTTTAGAAACTTGTCTTTTTTTTTTTTTTTCTTTCACGCTCTGTGCCCCCTCACAGCAGTTGATAATACTTATATCTGCAAATGGCAACGGCTGTGTCACTCTATTACAATCGTGCTCCAGCAAGTGTGTCCCCACCAAGGCAAGGCTGGCAGTGCCTGGGAAAATGTCACCGGCAGAAAACGTTTCCATAGGCAAATGTCAGGGAGATATTAAAGCGGCCTTGGTGGACGGAACAAGAGCATAATGTTTGCCACTTTCTAAAGTCACACCAAACTCCGAAAGGTATCGCTTTTCTCTTTTTTCATCATCGCCTCAACGTTGTTTTCTGTGAATTTTAATTCCTTTTCACAGAGGTGGATGCGTTCCTCCCATAAGAACAAACAGCTGGTGCCGGATTGATGTCCTCCTCAAGCGAGGAGAGGGTTATTGGCCAAGCTGAAACCTCACTTGAAGGTTTGTCCTTCTCGGAATCCCCAAATGACTGTTTATTCTTCGTTTGGCTTGATGAACCTGTGATTGTAGGGAAGTACAGGAAATTTAAATTACATGAAGTTACCACAGGGCTATACAGGGACCAACAACTATCTTCCTTTCATCTTATGAGGATCGGTTCAATTTCCTCCATCATTAACTAATTAGTGGATATAATAGCTTAACATCGCTCCCTTAAGGATTCTGTGATGAAACCTGTGGTTTATTAATCCACATTTTGGTCAGCTTGATTACTGGTAGAACGCTGACTGCAAAAGGGCTTTTAGTTCAATTAAAATTCAGTTTTAACAGGCAAATATGACTTTTTTTCTTCTGCTTTCTCTCTCTGTCCTCAGCCTTTGTGATTGCAGGAAATTGAGGAAGATTGGGTCTCTTAATTCTCCTGTTTTTTGGGTTTATTTGGGGCTTATTCCATGCTCCCAAAACCCCTTGGGTCAAACCTGACGGGGGAAGAGGCAGCAGCATTTTTCCTTCCTGCCACCCTTGCCCCTTAAATTCCTGATTTCTGTCTAGATGTGTAAGCAGAGACTGAGATGAACTGGCTGGTTTTCAAGTTGCCATGTTAGTTTAATTCAGTACAAGGGCAAAAAGATTTCCAAACCCACTGACTCTTTAATACTCCATACTTGATTTAATTGAAAATTGAGCTATTTTAATTTCCAGGTTTTTGGTGCATTTTTAGGTTTTGGTTATTAAGTCAAAGCCCTTTGTAGTAAACTCAGCTCTGAAATAGCTCAGCCACTATGAGCTGAATGTGTCAGCTAAATCAGCTCATCAGTCAATTTTCTTCTTTGTCACATTTTATTTCCTGACTTCTTGGCCTGGGATTCTGTTTTTCTAACTTGCCTGCAGGTTGGGGTTCAGTGTGTTCTCTTAATCTCTCACACATTAGTTTGTGATGTCTGATTTTTCTTAATTTCTTTTTCTTTTTTTAATAATCCTTTGAGGTTGTTTGAGGATTGTAGCACATACAAGATGTGTTTGGGTTGATGTTCTCGGCTAAACAGCTCCAAGGAGCAGCTCTCAGTGGGTTGTAAGGCATGTTCTGGACCTGGGTACTTGAGGAGGTTCTCAGTGCCCCAAGCATGAGAGCTGATAATTTATTGATTAGGTTGTAGTGCTTTTCATTAGCAAAATACAGTATTTTCTGGCCATAGACTCTGTACATGTAGTAGGCAAGTGTAGAGGACAGAGATGTGAGGGCAATTTATGACTCTTATTTTCTTTTAAATCTGAATTTGCCCTAGTAGCATAATTGAAAATATCTGGGCTAAACTGTTTGATGAAAAACTTAATGTTTGGTGGAACTTGCTTAGCACACTGGGTAAGGAAGGTATCATTGGAACTGGAATTTGGTCTCTCCACCACCTGTCTGCACTAAGGAAGCTCTATTAGAACAGATAATTTTCATACTGTAGTTGCTAAACATCTCTGTTAATGGCTCTAATAATCCAACTTTGGCTTGGAGGGAAAATGAATGTCTGTCCAGAATAGTTCCAGCACTACCTCAAGCAAAGCTAACGAAAACCTGTAAGGCAAAACCCTTAAAATGAGCTTAAAAATGAGTCTTGAGTGAACATAGCTACTAATAATTGGGTAAGAGATTGGTAAATTGAGAAGTTTTACGTAGTCTCTGCATTTTTTCAATGCTAATGAAATGGTACAAGGCAATAGAATCACTTGTGTAAGACCAAGGCTCAGATCTCTGCAGGCTTTCTCGAAGGTTCAGCCTCCAAAACTGTCCTCTGCCATTTCTGAGTCGGAAAACAAAAAAGCTCTGACATTTATCTCGTTTTCTAAGAGAATGACAATATGGAGCAAACTGCAGGGTTTTAAAAACTGCAGTCATTAAAGAGAAATGCATCTGTATTGTCTGTTGGCCTCTCTGTTGCTCGACACCAGGTTTTGCCTGACCAAACTCGAGACGCTGTCAATGCGTTTTCAATAATTCTCAAGCCGTGCGCGTTTCAAATGGTCACGGCTCGCATTTTAATTCTCCTTTTAATATGCAGTCGTTAGCATGGGGGATAATGAACCCTCCGTATCATCTGTTTCTTTAGACAAGGGAGGTGATGGAACGTTAAGAGTTGGAAATGGCAGCGATCTGAGTTTCTGAAATACTCCCACTGTGGCACTCCCGTTTGGGCTGGGACAAAATCTAAATGTGCGACAGGGAAATTCCTCTTCCAAGAGAAGTGTAACAGAGCCCAATACTTGGATTCCATATATGGCATTAATCAACATCTTGGTATGCTGTGAAGTGGTACTTGTAATGTGAAATATGTTTAATAAATGCATGCATAAATCAGTTTTGGTAAATGGCAAAGTGGTGATGAAAAATAATATCCCCCTTTTAACATAAGCTCCATCTGATGTCAGAGACAGAAATATCTTGGGGGGAATCAGCCAAGAAATGTTTTCAGTTGTGGTCAGTCCTTTCCATTTCTACTGTTTTCACCTGTATTTAATATTTGAAATATAATAGTCCCCCTTCTTGGAAAGGAGCTTGTCCTGCGTTAGGGGTTTCTTCCCAATATCTCATCTAAACCTGCCCCCTTTCAGTTTGAAGCCATTCCCCCTTGTCCTATAACCAAAACTTTTGAGGAAAGATATAATTATACACTCTTAATTGCTAAATGTCCCAGACTCAGCTTCTGCTTTCTCACACGACAGTGCATTTTGGGAATAAATATTTTATAAAATGTGATTTTGTACAAATGCAAAACTGAGGCAAGTAAAATGTTATATTTTCCCTCCTTATTTTGGTAGCGTGTGCATTGAAACTCTGCTCGTGCTTCTTTGGATCTGCTTGGTTACAAAAGTACAGCAAACAGGCTCCCCTGAGAAAATTACATAATATATAGTTATTTATTGGAAGAACACGACTGCACTTTTTTCTTCTCTCCGTTCATAATCACAATACTGTTTAATTTCCGTGAAGCTCTTCAGGGCAAGTGCTTTCCTTGGAGGCAGCTTTGGTAACTCAGAGATCCCTGTTATTTAAACCCACAGTGCTCTTTGAGGAGACAACTTCTGCGAGAAAATACTGCAAAATGTTCTTTTCAACAAGATGATCACAGAGCAATGTAAAAAGGAGCTGCTTAAAAAAGGAAAAAAAAAAAAAAGGCCAGCTTGATATTTTTTTCTTTTGCTTGCCTTTTCATTAGAAAAATCAGTAGCATTTAATTTCAAGTGAGGCTTTCAATTAGTGTTTCACTGACTATAATTATGCTGCAATTGATTCCTTATCTGGATCGCTTTGTTTAGAGTGTAACTGAAAAACCTTGAGTTGGGGTAAATTTGGGGTAAGTGATCACAGTGAAAGTCTGATAGCAATTAAAATTAAGATAAGATAGAGATAGATAGATCTAGCACCCTGGAGGTATCGACTGCTGGGTCCGGGTAGCATCACACACTCACATGGTGGACACCGGAGTGCATAAACAGCCTGGGGTTAATTTTTGATGCCAACAGAGTCTTTCGGTGCTCTCAGTGCTTTTCCAACCTGGTCATAGCCCAGGAGCAGGATGCACAGGGTGCACCAGGAGATGTGACGTGAGGATGTCACACCCTTTTCAGTCTATAAAGGGTGGGGGTTGGGGAAAGATTGTGGGATTTATTTTTACGTGATTTTTAGTGCATTGATACTCTGTGAGTGCAGAGATGGGAGCAAAATGCTGATGGTTCAGGTCTGACAGGCTTTTGGTGCTTCCCTTGAAAACAAAATGCTGATGGTTCAGGTCTTGACTGGCTTTTGGTGCTTCCCTTGAAAACAAAATGCTGATGGTTCAGGTCTGATGGGCTTTTGGTGCTTCCCTTGTAAGAGGGAATTCTGCCTTCCCGAAGCAGCTTCCTCCTTAGTATGGGAAGTTTCCTTGTGACTGGGGGATAAAGGTTCTGATTCCAGCTTTGTAAAAGTCGGAGTCGCAGCCCATCAGCCGTCACAATGAGAAAGACACTGATTGTTACTTGTTATGAGCAAACAAACCACTCTGACTTTCCTCTGGTGGCATTTTCGTGCCATTAGAGCAAAGAAGAAAATTCCAACGTTGGCTGCGTGTGATTCTGAACAGGGTTTGTCATTGCAGATGTTGAGTTTAATTTCATTGTGAAATGCTGTTACAGGGCCAGCAGAACACACTGAAGTGTTTTTCCGTACCTATTCACGAAATTATCAGGTTAACATAATAAATTGTTTTGAACTTAAAAAGTTGTTGCCCTGTTGTAATTTGGTGGGAGAGTGCATGTTATTGTAATTTAATGGGTGAGTGTTAGGTATTGAAGTATTAATTTTACTTTAATTTGATTTGGACTGGAGACATTTTACTAGCTACTGTTCCCATATTAAATCATCTACGTGGTGATGCTGTGCATTGTGGAAAGTGAGCAAAACTAACAGCAGGGAGGGACTGGAGCTCCCACCAGGGTGTGGGATCCCGAAGAAAAAGAACATTGTTATCTGATGCTGCTCTTCTCTAATACAGGTGGATTCCTCCCCTAAATTGACTTCTCCAGTACATTGTTGCATTATCAATAATTTATTTCAGAGCGTTATTTTTGTGAGGCGAGTGAAGTCAGGATAATAAAGAGAAACCTACCTGAATCTTTCTGCAAGGAGATGCCTTGGGTTTCAGCTGGAACAGGGACAGAGTTAAAAATGTGGAGTTAATCCCAAAGGATGCCCATGTAGGAGAGGGATGGCCGGAACCCTCAGTGGGCACAGCAGGTCACGTGCAGTGAAGGAAACAGGAGTCGGGAAGTGATTTTTCAAAAACCCTTTCATTAAGTGAAAGTTAATCACTTGAAGAACGATGATTAAAATGGTAATTACCTGTATTTTTTTCCACTATCTGATGTTAAAGTGGCAAACTGCATGCGTTCTCCAAGAATAAAGTGTGTAATCATGTAATTAAAAAGCATCCCTGAAGGTTTCAAATGGGTGCTGCGTGTGTAACCTTAGATTTGTTCCAGCACACGCTTCTGAATTCCTCACTTTGTCTTTTACTGCTGTCACAAATCTGGTGGCTTTATAACCAGCAAGCACCCCTGAGCTTGTAGGACTGAAGGTTCAAAGTGCATTCAGGCAGATGTGACAGGATGTGTCTTATGATACATTCATATGTGAAGAATTAAACGTTACATTTCCTACAGTCAAGACTTTTTTCAAAACGATGCTGTAATTATTCTGTTTTCAATTCCTTATCACATCAGGCTTTTTTCCTCTTGTTTTATTCTTTGGGGAATGAAGGGACAACATGGAAAACAAAGTTTTGCCCTGCCAGGTTTTTCTCTGAAGCTTTTTTTTCTTGAGGCTCATAGTTGAGTTAAGCTGTGACGTCCAAGTGAGACTTTTTGAGCTGTTTGTGTGAGGATGAGGGATGGACTGAAGATAAAAGGGCCAAAAACGGGGGAAAGGAATGTGACAGAGAGGGATTGAACTTTGACGTCTTTACATTGTGTTAGAGAGCGTAAGAAAAAGGAAAAGTACATCTGAGAATGAAACTAAGCCTTCCCTGGGGCTGCAGGAGAACTTCCATCTTAGACAAGCAATTGCTCGTGGCATTTCTGTTGCCACTTGGATTTTGCAAATACTAGACAGTGTGTCAAAATGTAGGCTGAGATTATGAAATGAGACAATTTCTGGCTTTAAATAAGTCAAATGGAATTCTAAAGAACTGGGTTCTGCTTTGGTTTTGCCCCTAAATTAAGTGTCAACGTGAGATGTTTCCATTTGGTCTGCTGTACTGGATGCTGGTGACTGCATTTGTGTGGCACCGAAATGCTCAGGCCACTAATTGGAATCGTCTTGGTAGTTGACCTTTTAGCATGTGGAATGTTAAGTTCTTGTGGCATGGCTTTAGTTTATACCTAATGTTCCTGTCTCACATTAGTGGCTTTATTTTTGCAGATCGAAAACAAATTCGGATTTAGCACTCCCTCTTGCAGAGGTTTGTGATATGAATAATTTGAAATGGCTTTTATATAAATTTAATAATGCCAGCTCCATAGCTGAGGGTTTTCTTAGAAATCAGAAAAAACTACACAACCCCTTCTACTGTAGCCATGTAGCATGTGTTCTGTAGAATTAATGTTGTGGTTTTTAGAAATATGACTATTAAATTGAGCATTAAAAAACTTTCTGTCCTTATAGCGTAGACATTTATCAAATGCTTCAGGACCACCTTTTTTAATTTTTTTTTTTAATTTTCCATTCAAATCTTCTTGAAGCGAAAGGAAATGTTACTTTTTTTTTTTTTTGGGTATAACAGCTGCATACACTGTATAAATAGATCTTTTCTTGTGGTTCGTTGACAGTAAGTGCATGACCTACTGTAACCTGGTTTCCCAAATTTTTCTGCCCTATCCCACTCTGCAGTGGCTCTCCTGCTTTCCCTGAATTTCTCCATGGTGGAATGGACTCTGTTGAGCAAGGCCAGATCTCTCTCTGCCTTCCTTCTGAATGGTGTTATTTGTTCCTAGGAAATACAGATTCTGCTGACCCTGTCTGTCCTGGAGAAACCATATTTCCAAGTCTGACAGTTTTGGGAATGCTTTCCCTAAGTGCCTCCACTACAAGTTATTGATTGGGAGAGTGGTAGGGCTGAGACTGATGGGCATTTCTGGAAAGTGGCTTCTCTGATTTGGGATTAAATTCCACCACTGATGCTGGATTGGGAGATGATGTGCAGTGCCGTGGCTGATCTTAAATGACCAGCTGCCTGATGATGCTCCCTGATCTCCTCTCACAAAAGAACAGCAGATTATTTTGCATTTGTGGCAAATGAATGCATGACAGATCTGGACATTCTCACTGTCCTCACCACTAAATTAATAAATTAATAAAAAGTCCTTATCTTGTTGGCATTGGGCTGCTGCTCTTCAATTTCAACTTCCCAGAGAGCCAAAGGACTCGGGTTTATTCGGGTTTGATTTTGTGTTTTGGTTGCATCTAGAGCATGAGCATGTATAAGTCAGATAGGCATGTGTAAGTCAGATATGTTTTTGCAAAACAAACAAAAAAAATCCAATGGCAATTTTACATCAAAAGCAGTCTTAAAAGGTAGCCAGAATGTTTTTAAATGCTGATAGTTGCAGCACGCTTTTTTCCCACATTACTGCCCACCGTGATTTTCTGACCTGTTGTTTGTCTTGACAAAATGGAACCGAAAGCAGGAAAATATCTGAGTTAACTGCCCGTTTCTTTCTAAAGGTTTTCAGCTGTAGGAAATGCAGTGACAACTTCCCTGAGTGCTGCAGGATGTCAGTGGTAGTGCTTGGGTCGTCCCATGCAGGGATCCTGATGAAGAACTGCTCTTTAAACGCTGTTGAGAAATCGCTGCCATATGTTGTGGATCCCAAACATCTTTGCTGGCTGTAAATTAACAAACACCCTGCATTCTATTACATTAATTGCAGATATTTCTTCTCCAGGATAGCGTTCGTTAATGTATTTATAGTCCGTTTGTTTTAATAAATACAGGTTTGGCTTCAGGGTTTGGCTGAACAGGCAGACTTGAATGGGTTATAAATCTGCTGCGCTCTTCCCTTCTAAAATGCACATTGGAACCGGCAACCTTGTGTTAGTATTGTTTAAGAAAAGAAGGTTTTTGGTTTTGTTGGTTTTTTTTGATTTATTTTTTAGTAGCGTGGACTTACATGAACATCTATGTGTGTTAAATGCTGAGTGAGGGATGTTTGCACTTATTATGTCATTCCAGCTCCACTAGGTAATACTGTCTGCCCTCTGCCAATGTATTCTAATAGATTCTTCTGGGAACACATAAATCTCAGAGAACTAATTTACTGCCTGGGTTTTCTGCATGTCCCGTTACCGCCGCTGTGGCTTGTGCAGAGTGATGTTCCCCTTCCATCCAACAGAGAACAACAGATGTGCTGTTGTTACTATGATTTTATCATAAATATTACTCTCCCAGAATCTCTTATGGACTCATCAGTGTGAATATTCTTTCTTGTTTCATTTGCCTGTCTTTTGGCAGGTTTTTTAAATTTTTTTCCCCATGAGATAAAATGATATCCTTGCATTTGTAACAGGTGAACACCAAGGACCAGTCACTATAACTTTAGGGTGAAACGGCCTCTCCGGAGAAGGCAAGAGATGAGTATTTGTGTGGATATTGCCCATTATAGCACAGCATTGGGGTTTTTTTCAAATTGGAGAAGTCACCTCCTGGTGCAAGATGTTTACAGAATTCCTGCATGGATATGCAGAATTAGAGTTCTGCCTTCACGAGCCAGGCTTAATGAGCTTAATGAGTCTGATCGTTACAAATCATAGGTCAGAACTTGGTTACTGAAGTAACTTGAAAAGTAAAACTTGTGTAAGCAGCTGATAAGTAGATTTTGCTGTAATTTGTGGATGCTTCGAGGAGATGAGAGTTGGAAGAACTGACCCCTTTCTTAACCAGGAGAGACTGTTCATTCCTGTCGCCTGCCCAGCCATTTATAAAAGTCTGCATTTATACAAGTTGAAGTTGTAAATTCATAATGATGTATTTATCCCCTTAAAGAGCTCTTTCTTATATGAGCTATCCTCATGAGAATAATCAGAGCTTAAAACCAATTTTTTGTGTCCTGTTTGCAATTTTTCCCCTCTGTTACTTTGTGCCAACCAGCCCCTGTTACATTACACGGGTTGCAAAGAACATCCCCCACTTCATCTCTGCAATGTATTGAGAATTGGTAACATTTGATCTGCAGATATACAATTAATGGTTCTACTGAGAGTCACTGAAAAGTGATTTTCCAGGGAAGCACAAACTTTAAAACAAAAAATGTTGATACTTATCTCGACTGGATATGCGACTCTGATGTTAAAGTAAATTTTCACGAGTATCTTGGCTTTGGGGAACCCTCTGATTTTCTGTGTCTCAAATACAACCTCAGGTGGTTCCAGTGTGTGGTTCAGTCTCCATAAACTGGAAAACATAGTCTATACATTGAATTCTTCTTTTAAAACTTCTGTTTAGCAAGGCACTGTGAAACTTGTCCTTTTCCAGCTAAACCACATTTGTTTTATCTTTTCTGGTCTCAGTCTATCTGACCTCTTCCTGTGGCCTCCTTTGTAAAGCAGATCGTTCATCTGAAGAGCACCCAATAGCTGGAGCATTGCCTTGGACAATATTAGATTAAAGCAATGAACTTATTAATTAGCTGCTCACAGATGCAAGAGGATATATGTAGTTTTCTCAGTGACACATTTAATAATTTTAGTAATTTTTTTTTTCTTTCGGTTTTCAGGGTAAGTTGGATTTTCTTGGTATGTCCATTTATCAGCCTATAGTTCCTGCAGGGAGTGCTGGACATCAAGGGTAGGGGGTTTTTTTGTTGTTGTTTTGGAATTATTCAGCATTTACTTTGCTATTTTCCCCATTGCAGTCAACTGGCACATCTGCAAAGCAAAAGGAAGTTAAAATTGCAGGCAGACTTGTTACTGCTGATGCTGACCCTGCTACTTGTTAAAGACATCCCTGGAATTCCAACCACCTTGCAAACCCTGAGAGCTACTGAAGTTCTTCCACTGCAGCTGGACCATTTGTGCTGTTAAACTTGACGTTATTGATCAAATTTTTACCAGCAAACTTTTTTTTTTTTGAGGGATCAATATATCCAGTAGTGAAATACTGTTCATTTTATAGAGCTCTGTGAAAGTTAGCCCTCTGTAAAAATACCTTTACAGGCGTTAGCTGTGTCACTTCAGGTCCAGTGCCCAGAGAATGCTTGTGGTTTTAAACTTCAAATTGGGATGATGCTTTCAGGAGAGAGTTGCTCTGTGTCAATTAGAATGGAAAGCTGTCGATGTGGAACAGCTGGAAAGCATTTTGGGTGACGGGAGCAGAAAGGGGAATGATGTGTGCACCTGGTCAGGGTTGCTTCTGCTGCATTCAGTTCAGATCTTGGCCCCCATAAATCAACCCAGCTGTGCCTGCTCTTGAAGTACTGTAAAAGAGTTGAAACAGCCACATTTTTACCAGTCTGCTGGGTAAGAAGGTAGCATGTTATGAAAATTATCTAGACTATATCTTGATTAAGAGTCTCCATTGATTGAAATGGAATTCGGTTACAGCTGCAGAAAACTTGAGCAGGGGAAGTGTCTGTCTGCCTTTCTTATTGAGAAGAATTAATGTGTTGTTACTCTAAGGGGACAAATGCCACAATTAAAAATTTGTAGCCAATTGACTTCTAAAGTCGAGACTTGCAGTTGAAGCTTCCTCACAGGACTCTGTCTGTGGAACACTTAATTTTGTTTACTTTGCGTTTAGTTTTCAGCTTTCTGTTTGTCAGGTGAGTTTCTTGGGGTGTGTTTGGGAGGTTTTTGATTGTTCTGGAGTGTTTTTTTGGTTTTTTTTGTGTTTTTTTTTTGTTTTTTGTTTTTTTTTTGGTATACGATTAATTTTTCTTCTGTGTTGGAAAGGAGAAACAAATATGGAGGCAACTGGGAATGTTGGACTGTGTTCATATTTCCAGTGTGAAATCTCAGTCAAATGTGCTCATGTACCTACAAGGTGACTTAATTTTTTTCCTTGTTATTTTTAAAACTCTTTGAATGTTGTACATATACTCAAAAAAAGTATTTTATGTACCTTCCCTAAATATCAGTGGATTGTTTTTGCTTCTGATTTGAAATTAAACATGAAAGGACAGCTTGATCTACCTCTTTTGAATGGCTAGATTAGCAGGAGATCCTGTAAAAGAACTTGAAAAGTAATATTGCAGCTTCCCTGGTTATGTTTTTAAGCTTGAAAAGGAATACTTTGTTAGAAAACAAAATATTCTGAATTCTGACTTATATTGTTTCGAGTTCCTTTTTTTAGGAATGGAGTATGGAGAAAGTGTTGCGATTAAATGAGTGTTATGAGAAATAATCAAGTTATGACCTTAGGAAGTGGGAATAGATATATTTGGCACATCTTTGATATCTGAACCAGTAGGATTTGCCTGTTGATCCACTTTGGTCTCCCCCCCATAAATTACAAATTGGCAGCAAAGGATCATAAAGACTCTTTCTTGTATTTAGTGGTAAGAAAAGGGCAGATAATATTCAAAAATTTATGTGTGCGTACATTTACGTACCTTCTTATGCACAGTGGTTGTGTCCATGGACACATCCAGGTGGCTCAGGCTGTGTCTCATCTTGCCATCCGTATTTCCTGCAGCAGAGGGGAAAAGAGGAGAAGGCTGTTGTTATATGGAGAAAGGAAGCTCTGGTTCTGAAATAAACCTGCCCTGTTATTTTACAGCAGAATACCAAAGTATTAAAAGAAATGCCAGTGCCTCTTCAGAGATATCAATGTTTTATTCTGAGGTTTGCAAAAGGGAACTTATTTTGTGCTGCTTTGGGGACAATGTAAAACAGAATAATGCAGGGAAAACCTGTGGAAGCGTTGGGTTTCTTTGCTTGTAGATGTTTTTAGACAGCCTCCTGCTCCAATATAACCAGACTGGCAGCATTTCATGTCAGGTTAATAGGCAATTGTAATGGAGAATAAGGAGGCTGACAGGTGATGATTAAAAGGTGGTCCCTCCTGTCTCCATTGAAGAGATGAATACCAATATTAGCTTGAAACCGTAAATTCCTGGAGGAGAGGATTTCCTGGTGTTGAATTTTCTTATCTTGAGTCATTTCATTATTAGTGTCTCGGGCCTGTTAATAATTTGGATTCGTGTGTCTACGAGCAAAGAGATCAGTAATAAGAGAACTGTTATTTCCATATGCAAATCTCCCCGAGGCAGACTGAGGAGGTTTCTCTGGGAGGTGAAATGATGCATTTTCAGTTCAGGATGTCAAAAACATCAGGCCTAGGCAGTGGGGTCTCTTGTATGTGCCAGTTAATAGTAGTTTTCCATGAAAATAAAGTACTGCAGGAAAAATATGCTCTTAAGATCAGGTAGGGATGACATTTGTAGGTGTAACTCTGGAAAGGAAACTCCTTCTGGAAGAGCACTGTTGACCTTTGAGCTGATAGCACTGGGTTGAAACGCCGTCTCTGTTGCATGTTGATGAGTAAATGCACAGAATTCCTTTGGGATTTTGTTCCTTGTTGAAATGTCACCCAACTAAATATGCATCGTTGTCATTTGAATGAGTCTGCATTGCCTGATAAAGGAGAAGGGGGGAGGGGCTATTGAAATTTAGAAGTTCTGATAGGGTTGTTTATATAGGATGTGTGGGTACAAAACTGAACACTTCTATGTCCCAGATGGGTTGGAAGTGTTTGTGGAGACCTTAAAGTGTTTGAGGATGCACCACTTGGCTGTACATGCTTGTTGTTCCCACATTTTCATGGTGATTGCAGCAATCGTCAAATTTATTTCGGTCCAACAGTGGTTATTCTAACAATTTTGTAACCATCCTTTACATTGTTAATATCCAGCTCTGTCATGAGCTTTTCAATCCCATCACTTGTCTGCATAACTGAAACCAGTGGTGAGCACATTTCTGCTGGAGCGAGACTGATAATGGTTCCTGTTAAAGTCTTTTTAACGATTCAATTGGAATCAGTGATTTCCAGAGGAAGGAAAACTCCATTTGTTAGGGGGTTTTATATTTTAATCCTTTTAATGAAAAATGTACCAGAGAATTAAAAAAAAAAAAAAAAAAAATTTCTGCTTCCCCCCCAATTTCCCAGACTTGTGAAATGGCTGCATGTAGAAGGGGAATTTGTCACTCCCCAAAAGAAAAGATTTGTTTGTGAAGTGAGATGATCCATACTGGACTTGTTGGCGTCCTGACTTTTAGTTCTGTGCGAGTATACAAAGTGTTTAAAAAAGTGGGGGAAAAAAACCCCAGAAATCTTAACGAGGCACTTACGTTCATGTGATGCGAAATGTTAGTCACATAGTACATAATTTGTTGGAATTCGGGAAACAGGATGAAGGAAGTTGCCTAAACTTGCCTGTAAAGAGCACATGATTGGGCCACACTAAGTTAAATCCTAGGTTTTGTTTTTTGTTTTAAATCCGTTGCTGTGTACAAATGTGGGACACTGAGATTGTCATCCTGAATTTAGGCACCTTTATTCAGAGCACCCCTGCTCAGACAGTGGAGCCAAAATGTAAATGTTTAGGGTGGGATTTTGTGTGTGGGTACATGAGACAGCTTAAAATGTGCTTTATGAAATGGGCAATGCCCATCTGATGGCCCTGTATATTTGAAAATCCAGAGCACACCGAAGCCTCAGATTGTGTGGAGGGAAATTCTGCCCTGCATGTGTAACTTCTACATTTAAAGACCCCACGGCAGTGTGGATTCTTTTTCAGGGGGACCCAGTCTTAGTGAACCGAGGCTAGTCGTTTCAATAGATTTCTTACTGTGCTGAGATAATTAAGGAATACAACATGACCAGGCAGGAATTGCGTTGAATTCATTTCTACCTTCTAGATAGTTTGCTGTGAGTCTGACATCTGAATGCGGCCAGCAGAGTCATCTATGCTTTAACAAGGTTCTCGTGGTAGCCCAGCAGTACAAAGTGATAGAACACACATAAATATACCTGCGTTTATACTTACTCCTTTTTTGTTTTGATATATATATATATACACACACACACTTTCACAACCAACCCTCCCCCCCGCAACACTGGAAGCTCCTGGGTAGTCGCTGATGACACTTCCATGGTCCATTTTTCTCTGGGAGTCTCGTGGAGATCTCATTCAGTCCGGACCATTTTCAACTCCACATAGTGAAATGAGCAATTTACAGCCGTGGCTCAGAATTATTGCCTGGTGGTCGTGCCTCTGGATTTCTCCTGCCCTTTTTTTATAACGAGGAATATTTTGATGGCCTGCTATCATTGGCAGCTTTGTCATGAGCTTCCTAACAGTAATAAAACAGCCCCTCCAGTTAATTCTGGATTTATGAGGCATGCGGAATGCTTCTACTCCAAGGCAGAACGTATCTGCCATCAGGAAGGAGAGTCGGAATACGGGGAAATTGAGGAGGGTGCTACCCCTCGTTCTGTTCGATGGACCATGAACCCCCTGCTGTTAAGAGTGCCGTGCCACCAGAGAAGCTGGACTGTTTCCAATCCCCTAAGTAATTTTCAATCCTAAACTTAAACACTGAAAAGATGCAAAGGATGCAGATTATATGTATTCTTCAATATTGGTCTTGGCATCTGTTACAATTAATTTTGGGTTTTTGAGTTTGGGCTCAATGGCCATAAGCGATTCTGTCCTGTGTTATCTTGCCATGTTTAATAACGTCAAAGCAGATGAAGATGCCGACAGGTGGGGGATTTTTTTCTTGCTGCAGAGAGGAAAACAGCTATTGCATTTATCTCATTTTCTTTTTTTGTGTATTGCGTTTTTGTTTCCTTCAGTTCTGCTTTCAGCGTGTCCTGCTTCTCCTTCGGTCTGCCACTGGGCCTTTCTAAAACTTGAGTGATGGCAATTAAAAGGGGGAGCAAACAATTTAATTCCAAGAATTTTGTGTTTGTTGCCCAACCTTCTGGTATAAATCCCATGCTGTGAACTCTTCCATAACGTTGCAGGCACCACAGCGAGAGGTCAGCATTTGGAGTGTGGGTTCCCCGACTAATGAAAGCTTGGGGTTTGTTGTAAGCCCAGTTGTAGGACCAGCTAATTACCTCGTATTGATGTTGAAACACTCGCTATCGTCCAAGAAACTGGGGTGGTCCTAAGTCTGAATCCCAAAAAGCTTCCAAACTTTTATCTGGGGGATGGGATGCAAGGCCGGTTGTAGTCAGTGGCATCACTGGATGGGAACTGCAGCTTGGAAATGCCACCAGCACCATTTCACTGAGTTATTTTTTTTCCACTGAGTTGTTTTTTATTTTTTTAATGATTACCTATTTATTTTTTATAATTTTTTATTTCACTGAGTTATTTTTGCCCTGTTTTCAGAGCAATCTCCAACCTGAGTGTCTCCAATGGAGGGCGTTCTTTAAGGCTTAGTAATTAAAGGAGTAACATTTGTCTACCCAAACTCTTTTTTCTCATTTTTCTGCAAGTTGGCTCAGCCATCTGACAGTTCCATAAGTCCCATTGGAGGAGCCCAGCTTGATTTGGGGAATTAGGTGCAACCCCACCATGCAGTGCTTTGAGTTTTAAAGTCAGACACATTTAGAATGTCTTCTCCGTTGCCTTGTCAGAGCTGGGACTCTGCATGAGCAGGTCTTGCTGGGAGTGGTGTGTGTTTATGAACTAGGGCCACGTATTCCTGGGCATGGGTTTGGTGACTTCTACCTTGGGCTGCTTGTGGGAAGACAAGGACGAAGTGCCGTTAGTGCCCAGCAAATAAAATTTAGTGTAATTTCATTGTAGCAAAAAAATAAAAAATAAAAAAAAAAAAATCAGAAGAGGTGAGCGCTCTGGTGCCTGGAGTGATAGGGTAGTAAGGGTGGGCAGCCATGGTTTATTCATCCAGTAAGGAAAAGTCTCACAGACAGCTCGGTTGTCAGGAGAAACTGAGATTTTTTGGTTTTTTGCACTGGAATTTTTGAGTTCTTTTGCCTCAACTTCAGCCAAGAGAACACGGTGCCACAACCAATAACTTCATCTTGGATCAGTGATTATTCCATTGTGTGGAATTTCTGCTGCGGTGTCAAGGGGAGAAGTTGTGAATCTGCATATAGTGAATGAAAAGTGTGGGGTTGCAACTTAAAATTGTGCCTTTCCAGCATTTGGAGAGACTTAAGGATTTCTAAATTGCCTTAGAGGGCGTTTCATTCTGGAATGCAGATAACTTTAATTATGCTGCATTTGTGTTTTACCTTGTGGGTTTGACTTTTAGTTTATCAGTACTTAAAACATCTCAAAACTTACTTAAGACTTCTTTCATTTCTGCTTTAGGAGGATATATATTATATATATATAAAGGCACTGAGAAAGACTTTTTTTGCGCACAGCTAAGCAAGCAACTTAGTATTAAAATATGAAAGCACAAGGGATATTGGCTATTAAATACTAGAGTAATGGATGGGATTTTAGGTAATTCTGTAGGCTACGTACATGGCTATGCAGATAATTCATAGTTTAATATTGATGGCAAACATTTTCACACTAAAATATGTATAGGAGAAAGGAAATTGACCATTAAAGATGTATGTAAAGAGAAAAATGTAAATGATATTTGGAAAGTGATTTGCCTACTATGATCTACCCTGACAGCTTTTCTTTTTAAGTTTGCAAGTTGGGAAGAATGAAATCAGGTTACAAGAGAAACTATCATGTCGCATGGTAATGTACAAAATGTTATTCAGATCAGTAGAAGTCCTTTGTTGCTAATACCCACCA
Source organism: Grallaria varia (assembly GCA_013396735.1). Classification (NCBI taxonomy): domain Eukaryota; kingdom Metazoa; phylum Chordata; class Aves; order Passeriformes; family Formicariidae; genus Grallaria; species Grallaria varia. The sequence continues at coordinate 408,323 of VWZG01011435.1, forward strand.
AATTAAATAATAAATGGAAATGTATTGAACGGAATACTGCAGAGAATAAGACAAATGTAAAAATAGCCCTCCCTAGGCTGGCAGAAATCGCTTCAGGAGCAGTTTTGTGTCCTTCCCTCTGTAATTGGTGTGGGGACCACAAAGTAACTGCACAGAGAAAAATACTTGTTAATCCTGGAAGGTGTTCCTCTTATATTACAGGATGTCCATTTTCCATAAACCTGACTTTGGGGTGCAGTGTTGGGGCATGAGAGAACTCAGGCACAGGACGCTTGGCAGTTTCTCCTTTTCCATCTTCCTTTTCCCCACTGGCTTTGGGCTGCACATGCAAGATATTTAGGATAAAATCCTCTTCCAGTTCCCATGGAAGTAGGCATGTGCTTCCTCTGGTTTTTGGGGAGCCTTTGTGGAAGGATGCTTTGTTTTTGGGTGCCCTTGATATGTGTTCCAGCTTTTGGGTGCACCAAAGGACGGGATGGTTAAGGCAGATTTTAAAAATATAAAAATATCATAGATATCATTAAAAAAATCATAGATTCTGTTGTGTAACCATAAAATATTTTTCTACCAGCTTCCCCCTTCTCGTGCATGCCTATGTAGTCAGAGCCTCAAAGAAAGACATTTTCGTGGTAGGTTTAGGAATAGGAATAAAAAAAATAAATGAAAGGGGGCGGTGTGTGTGTGTTGGAAAAAATCCATTCTAGTCCTTCCCCCAGCCTTACTCTGCACAGAGACACTGAAGGAGCTCTAGGGGTCAGTGCTTCTCTCCAGGACTTGTTTAATTATGCTCTTTAAATTTGTTTTATTTAAGCTTGTCTGTATTTTCACTACATTTGTATGGAATCTCACTCAAAACCTTGGAGCAGATTCTCCCCTTCATACCTTTGACTGATTTTTGAGCTCTTCTATGGCCTTGCCATCTTCCCTTTTTCCTCTCTGGAGACTTGACTGGATATGGAAAAGAGGTGGAACTGAGAAGGTGCCTGAGCAGGGTGTGATGGGATTTCCATGCTCTCTGCTTGAGGAAGGTCCAAGAATGGCCAAAGCAGAGGAAATGAAGCCACTGGGAGTTGAACTTGGTATTCCCAAGGGTTGATGTCAGTGTTATCCAAGAGTCGTGTGAACTTTGTGTCTAAAGCCCTGATTCACTAGTTGGCTTTCAACGCACGCTGAAGTTTATTTAAGTCGAGTAAAGCATCAGTGTGTGATGTTTTGGGCTCCCGGGTCTGCTGTTCCCATTTGGATAGAATTGGGATAAGGTGGTGTCTGATCAGTGAACTGAAAAGGCAGATGGAATTTGAAAGCATTTTCTTAGGCACTACAGGGAAAAGGTAATGAGGTGTTCTGCCCGAATCCCTATTAATTTTAGTGTCAAATTGTTCTGGAGAAATTTCTCTTCAAAACACCAGTGAGGTGAATTTTGCAACATCTCTAATCAGTACAAGTCACCCTTACCCAAGTTGTAGTTGTCTTTTTCCTTCCCCCCCCCCATCCAACTTTTACCCGAGGATTTCAGAGGGATTTTATTAGTTGGCAATAGTGCCCTGATTTTTCAAAGGCTGGAAAAAACTGGAGCAAGGACAGGACAGAAATGGCAAAGGTGAAGAACGCGTTTGCCCAGGAAATCTTAATCCGAAAGGAGGGAGCCCGTGAAATGCCCATGTTCTTGTTGCTAATTGGTACAAGGCAGTAATTGAGGAGCATCAGGGAAGTAAAGAGAGATGCACCCTAGGCTGGGGGGCAGCGGTGAATCCAAATATATGCATAAAGGGAAGGATAATTTGTGACAACAGCAGTCTTGTCTAGTTTGATTTTTATTTATTTTTTAAGGTGGGGGAGACGGGTGATGGTTTGGCTCGGTGTTATTTCTGTGTCACAGGTGTCACCCTGTTTGAGACACGGGGCTGGAGGGGGGGGAAGAGAATGTCAGTTGTTTAGGACAGACGGAGAAACGCACAGACAGGTGGTGGAAGATGTGCTGAACCCATTTTTAGCACAAAAGTGGAAACAAACATGAAGAGTAGTCACGTTAAGAGCAATTACTGTATATTGCTGTTCACGACCTTAATCTGTTGAGGTAGAGACTGGCTTTCCCTTGCAAAATATCCATGTGTTTGGGCTCTGAGGAGAGATTCTGCTTTTAGAAGTCTTCTCCAGCTTCATTGTTCTTCAAGTGATGTTCTAATAAGTTTCAAATACAAGTGGCATCGATCTCTCACTCGCCCTAAAAATTGTTTCACAATATGGAATTGGAAACAGAACAAAAAATTAAATTGCAGCAATTACAGAGTTATTGTGGTTTTTGTGCTGCAGTCACAATGGCTTGGGTTTTGTACTCTCAGAATAGGAACAAAGTGATTTCAGAACGCTGAATTTTGATGGGAAGCAATGACACTCATTTATTTGTAAGTAATTTTGTCTATTTTGGCGGCGCCTTTCTTTGCTCTGATTTCGTCAGGGTGTTTATTTCTCTTTTCTTTTGATCTCTTCTCCAATTCAGAGTTTCCAGGCAAAAGTTTCAAGCGATATAATAAATAGGCAAAGCCCTTTGAAAAGGGTGAAGTAACTTCCCAATTTAAATTTGCAAGGAACCGACTACTCTTGCTTTTGGTTAAGTAATAGCCATTTTTTTCTCATTGTAAGCAGTAACATTCTTCTCCTTTGGCTTGATTTCCTTAAACCGCGTCCGCGTACATGAACATTCAGATAATGGTATCTCTCAGTATAAAAAGGTGCCTTCATTCCTTTAGTGCCGTATCCCTTTTCTCTGCTTTCCCCAGTGAAATCTTCATTTTGGATGTGTCACTCAGGTCAGTTTCTGCCTTGAAGAATAACTCACAAAATTTTTTAACAAGTCGCATAACATTCTTGAACAGTAGAGGTGGATCCTTTCTGCAAGGGATGTGGGGAAAATATGCCTCTTTTTTTTGTACCATTTTGGCTTCAAAAAGCAATATTGTTTTCGCTCATAAGTAGACTTTCAATATATTTTAGCAGACAACAGCTTTCATTCCACTAGGCTTGGAATTTAGGTCACTTTTTGGGAAAAAAACAACAAAACAGAATGTTCAAGTGAGAGTGGACCAAAATTGAGAACTATATAAAAAGAAAGAAAAAAACTCCCAAACCCTCAAGTTATATATTGATAGTGTTTTTGGCACGTCCAGAAAATGCATTAATAGCAGTGTGGAGAGGAGCTGCTTGGCCGAAGTGATAATCATTAAAGGAAAAGACCATTTCAGGTAATGCACCTATATTATAAGTTTGTTATGAGTTTAATAAACCAGAGGGGTAAAAATAGAATTTCTTTCTTGCCAACTTCTTTTGCTTACTTTTGTTTTCTTTTTGAGATACACAACGTTCAAACCAAATGTAACAAAATGATACAGTGTGTCGAGCCCAAAGACCAGAAAGGAATGTTTTAGATTAATTAGTGGAAAGTTTTCTGTATATTTTTTATAATCATAAATAAGCTGAGTACACAATTTTTAAGAGGACTGTTATCGTATAAATTAAATTGCTAGGGCTCAGAATTCCAGGGGGTTGAAAGTAATAAAAACATTGAAACCCAAGATGATGTTCTTCCCCAAAGAACTTACCAATTCCTGTTTCGGTGGAAGCACTGAACGAGTCACGTTTCGGATTTGAATCGAGTAGTCTGGGGTGTTCAGTGTTACATTTGGAACTCGTTTCTCTGGGTGGGGAAATGCGTTTGTTACCTGGAGATGTTTAATTTCCACATGCAGCAGGCAAAACGTGGTTTGAAAACACTGTCAGAAAGAGGTCCAGGTCTGGATAGAACATCCCCTGGACTCATAAAATGGGGGTTGCAAAGGGTTACTTTTTCTCCCGGGAAAGAACAGCGTGGACATGACATTGCAGTGATGTTTGTCTGGGCAGCGTGGGTAAGGAACGCTCGTTGATTCACGTACTCGCCCAAGGAACTTCTCACTTAATGCACCTTCTCAGAGAGGCCAATGCCCTGTGAAAGCAGCTTTTAAAATAATGCCGCCATTTAAATGGTCACTGGGCAAGTCATTAGTTATAGATCCAGTTTTAGACCTCGTTTAATTTATTATGTGGTAGTTATTGATTTTTGCCTTTTGGCTGGAAGGGAGTGAATTAACTCGCTCGTTCTGCATTTTTTGTACTGGCCTCTTAACAGGAAAGGAGTGTTAAATACTAAAACATTTTTATGTGTGTGTGAAAAACTAAATTAATTTACTCTCTCTTTTCTGTCGGCCAGAAGCAGTTGGTGGCTTTTCTCTTTTTTTCTTTTACAGTTAGCAGCTCTCAAAATACTTCACACTTGCAGCTTCTCAACTGATATCTGCAGTCCCCAATTTCTGGATGTTAATGATTATTTTTTGGTTTGAAATAAAACCAGTCTCAGGCCCATGCAACTCTGATGTGTTAGAATTACCAAAACAGGCAGTACCCGCCTTGTGTTTGTTTATATGCATTTTTGTGACATCTAAAGTGTCATCACTGGCCTTTCCTTTCAGTTGATGCTGAATCAGACAACCGAGAGGTGGAAAACTCAGAGGGATCTTTCTGGATCTCTTCAATTTCCATCCTGTGTTTTCAACACATAAAATTAAAGTCATGTCGTTAATTAAGAGAGGGAATTGTATTTGTTCAGGTTTTGGTACAGACAACGATCAAAGAACGGGGCCTTTCAAGGATGGTTAATATGCAAAAGCCTTTCTGTACACTAAATATAAAGAAGGGGGAAGCTCGTTTCAGGATTATCTATTTAGGATTTACTAAAGATAAATGCAATTACTAAAATAGTGGCTTAAATTAGACTTCATGTCTTGATTTTCATTTTAATGGCTTTGGTTCATGCTCACTGAATGATTAAATGAGGATTAATGAGCCCTGGAAAATATGTTCATTTACTGCATAGAATGGAATTACCTTATGAAACCATAAAAAAAAAGTGTTTATGGACAGTAAACAGTATGTTCTAATCTGTATCACCAATCTTGTCTAGGAGATCCGAGCATGAATTTTTGAGGAAATAGCAGTTGACAAACACGTAAGACAATCAGATTAATTTTTTGACATAGGACAAATACGTGGCTGGTGAAAGAAATGTGACAGCCCTCAATAATTTTCACTTGTGCGTTGGGAAAAGTCTCACAATCCCTTCTGTGGGAGGGAAAGGGAAGTTGTGCTTCGGGATTGTTTCAAGGTGGCTTTCAGTTGCAAAAGGGTTATCCCTCTTTTATTTTCACACAGATTTATTGGCATCTAGACATGTGATTCCTTGTTTTAATCAAGATTTTGTACAATGTAGCTGTATAATTACCCACTACATAAAATCATGCCCTTGATCTCTCTCTTTCCTTCCAGCTCTTTGTCTTTGTTTCATTTACTTTGTCCGCCTTGTGCTTCCTGGGATATCAGACCAAATTAACATCTTATCTTTAGCCAGTGTCCAGAAGATGCAACTCATCATATATAAATGTTTATACTTTTAGTGACTAATATAACACTTATTTCAATTGGGAATCCCAACACTGCATTATTGTTGTCAGCTTTATACTGTGCAGCTAAGGAATAAACTGCTTTTTTTCCTTTGCGAGACTTAACGTGTGACACGTGATAGCAGTAAGAAGACTTTGAATATAAATACACGTTTACATGCAGTGATTTATTTTAACAAATTTTTGTTTTTAACGCCACTGTTAAGCAACAGCAATTTTTCATTAGCAAATGGCTTCTTTTTTCAGCTCAAAAGCACTGTAATTAATTGGTGCTATAATTCTTGATATTGTTTGAGATTTCATTGTTGATTTTTAATTACGACATATCTCTTGGAGCGAAAAATTTTCCACGAGACTTGCATGGAAAAATCTTGGGGAAGTTGATACGTCCCTCTCTGCAGTCGGTTACGTTTGCTGGCTGTGATTTATGGGTGTTGTTGCCTGAACAGCTGTGCAAAAACCTTCTGTAATGTTATTTCTGGGGGGACAAATAATGTAGTTGGGTTAATTTTCAATCATTCTGTTTTTACCATAACACATGGAAATATAAATAATGCCATCTTGGCTTATTCTAAGTCAAATCAAAAAGGAATTTTCAGCATTTCTCACAGAAATGGCCACTAAAGGGGACAGAGAATTTTTGTCTTGTGTGGAGTTTTTCTTGCTTTACATCAGGAGAAGAAAAACCTTTGTAAAGGTTTGTAAACCCCTGTTATGGGCCATTAAGTGATAGAGAGTAGCACGAAAGAAGTCTGGAGCATTTGTCAAATTATCAATTACAAATATCTCTGTAAAGCAGAAAAATAACTTTATTACGTAGTATGTAATTGCCAGAATTTAGACCCCCTGTTTGAGTGTCACTCTGGCATGGCTCTGGTTGTTGGGAGCAATGCTGAGCTCCCCATGTGAGGGATATTTCTGTCCCCAACAGGAATTTCTGCCTTCGTGGCTGAAGCAGAAATTTCATGTTTGTGTCTGTTCATGAATGAACCAACCCAGAGAAGCTGCAGCAAAACAGATCAAGATCAGTGGTTGCTTCCACGCTGAGCAGAAAATTGCCAAAATCAATGCAAGATCCAACCTGTTGGAGGTAAAGAACAAACTGGGATGTATTTGGTGCGATGATAGTTGACGTGGAGTGCTCTGAATACAAGAACGTGGCTTGAATTCAAGAATCTTCCTGAGCCTGAGAAATGCTTTAGCAATCTCCTGACAAACAAAAGCCAGGTCAGGTTATGAAGTTTGAAGTCTTTGTTCAGCTTTTCTTCTTCTCCAACTACACTTTTCAAAATTTCCCTGTAGTGGAATCTTGTGTATTTTTCTGTATTATTAATTTTTTTATTTAATTTTTTAAAGTGTCTGGTATTTGATAGCAGCATATACAGCAACAACTGGAGTTCCAAGATGTCACACTGAACTGGGGTGTCTTTTAAAAAAAACATGGTTACCAGTATCTTTTTCTAATATTCCGAATGTGTTGAATCCTTTCTTGACGTCATTAGAGACAGGAAATTTCTTTAGAATGTGCTGAATTCTTTTCTTGCCATCATTACAGACAGAATATTTATTTAATGCCTTCCCTAAATGAGGGCAAATCAACAGTTTTACTTGTTTTCAGACAACTGTATCACTGCCCATTTTTCACCCTTAACCATGTGACATGGTTGAAAAATTCCATCCCAGACTTCCTCGAATCGGTCACGATTTTGGCTCTTCTCGTCAGCTGGGATAACCAGATATCCAGATAACAGACCCATATGGAAATGTGGGGGTTTTTAAACTTAAACAGGAGACAAACAAGCATAAAAGGCTGTTGCTTTGGGAGATGGAACATATTCGAGTTTAACGTTTGCCAGCGCAATAGATGTTGTCCCAAAAACAGGGACGGATGGGGAGCGCTTTTTGGGAGAGTTTTGAGCTCTGCCTGGGAATGTTTTGGAACACGAGTTTCCAACAAACCGTAACAGTTTGCCTTGCGTGCGCATTTTGAACACAGCTACTCTAGCCAACAGTATGCAGACTGTGTATGTTGTAACATAATCTAAATTTTAATTCAGCTTTATGGTGGTGCTGTGGATCAATCTTATGGTGGTACTTGTGAATCAGATAATTTTAAGCCTGGCCTAGCAATTAGACCTGTCATTTGCTGTGCCACAGAAAACATCTAAGCTACACCTGAGTAGACTTTGCTGGTTTTTGGTTTGTTTTTTTTAATCTTTGGCAGTAGTGTCGGTTAAAAAAAAAAAAAAGCCTTGCCATTACCGCCTTCTTCTGCCGGAATTCTGACATTTTACTCCTCAATATTCTTTTTCTCTGTGAAGTTTTCTCCACAGATGAACTTTTATTAGGAAGAGCACCAGAAAGGCGTGTTGCCACAAGATAGGTGGTGACCCCCAAGCAAGTAAAACAGAATTAGTTTTTTTATTTTACTGGCAAGAAACTCTTAAAAGGAGGAAGAAAGGTGTTTGCATATTACCTGTGTCGGACTGTTTGAGTGGACAGGAGCTGGTTTTTGGAAGGATGGAGTTCTAGTGAGAGCCAACAGCAGGGATTCAGTGTCCCGAGGTGGTCCCATGCTCTGCAGAACTTGGTGACTGGTGTGGGTCCAGCACTGCTCTTGTTCCCTCTGAAAAATGGCATGGATTTGGTCCCCATTTCTTTGGACCCCACTTCTTTGCCTTCCAGCCAGGACTCCAATTGAAGTGGGATGTTTTTAAATGCTTCACTTTCATATACAAGTTGTGGGTTTGCTCTTGGAACTGTTACAACTGTGCCTTGGAGTTAAAATTCAGGTGATGGGATACAATTGCCCTGGCATGGGGAGAGAGGAGCTGGGAAATGATGAGGAAAGGGCACAGAAAGATAAAAGGAATAGAATCTGTTGTGTGTTGTGCTCCAGAGGGGACAGCTTGTGGAGGGAAGACCTACAGGGGGGTAGAGAGGAGGGCAGAGTGACGATCTTGGGGTTGATTTGGAGAGAGAGAACAATGCTGCAGGGAGCAGCTAGAACCCTGCCAAGGCTCAAATATAAGAGGTGGGATCTCATAAGCTGAACTTGTGTTAAATAGTCTTATTTTGAATGGAGAAAATAAGAGTCCTGGAAGCAGAGGAACATGCAGTCCCTTAAGAGCATTCTCTGGCGAAGAGGTTGTTGAATTAATCTGATGTGTTGCGCAAGCAACAGCTCTACTCCCACTCTCGCACATGTGCTCAAACCCAAACAAATGCAAAGCCGTCTCCTCTGTGTGTTATTTATAGCTGTGAGCCCTCCCAGGGCGCTGCTCCTCCCTGATAACCTTGGGCTGCACTTTGGCTTTTTGGACCCGGTGGAATTGTGTGGAACAAGCTTTCTTCTCCATCGGCTCTGAACTTTGGTTCCTGGCACGCTATCCCACACCGGGAGCCTCGGACTGCTGAACCCTGCCGTGGTGCCATGCAGAAATCAAGGGGTTTGGGGACTCAGTTGGAAGCTTGCAAGTGACTGAAAGCTCTTCTGAGGCTTGTTGTTCTTATTTTGTGTGTGTTTGAAGGTGGCCAGGATGGTAATCTTTTTGGATTAAGTTGGAGAAGAAGCTTTGCAAAGGGTAGTGTAAGGGAAAGTGGGGCACGGGAGCAAAAGGTTCTGCCTGAGAATGGCAGTGGAATAGGTGGATGGGATAAGGAGCAAAAATAATTTGGATACGTGTCACCTGCTTGGTGTAATTAATGGTTCCATTGCGGGCCCAGCTCTGTGACCAAAATTATTGCTGACAGTTGTTCAATTTATTGCTGTGGGCACGTCTAATCCCTCCTCTTGCTCTTCCCTTGAGCATCCTTTACCAACTATCAGTTCTGATTGGGGTGTGGTTTGCAGGCAATTGTAACAATGGTGACGCAATGGCACAGCAAAATCAGGCCATTTGGGGGCAAACCCTTCGTACCTTGGCATAGCAGCTCTTGCAGAGCTGACCTGCCCTCATGAACTCACGAGTCAGTGCCGTGCCCCAGAACAAATCCTTATCCATACGTACATTTATTTCGGTTCGGAACCAAATCAAGACTCCCTTCCAAACTCCTGGTTTCAGCCTATCACCTTTCAAGTTCCTCACAGCCCAGGTGGGACTTGAACCATGCTCCCCACTTGGTAAAGTCACTGCACTTTCGTCACTTCATTTCCTTGGACGATCTTCTGAGACCTCTTCTCTTGTTAGTTCTGCTCTTAGTTCCTTTTTTTTATTATTATTCATTATAAAGATCCCTGGTTTGGGAATAAACCTCTGCAGTCTTTTTTCTCTCATTCAAAGAGTGTGGTTGGGTTGTTGTGAGAGTTCAGTCAGATTTCCAGATATGGGAAGAACTTTTGTCTCTTTTTTTAATGTGGTTTACCAGGAGTTTTTAATGGATTAATTGTAAAATGGTAGATTAATTAAAATATAATAAGAAAGGGATTATTGTTGGACTTGTGTGTTACATTAGGTTGGAGCAAAGGAGAAACGAAGTCTCTGGTTTAACTTCTTGACTTTCCTAAAATGTTCCCTGGGTGTTGTATTGGGAGAACTGGTACTCACTGGTTCCCAGTTCACATCTCAAGGCCTCCTCTATAATAAGTTTAGATATTTGTAAAAGAATTGCCCAGACAGAAGCATTTCCTCTCAAAGAAAATCCAGTTATTTCTGTATTTATGCACTAACCTGCTTATAGAGATTTGGAGCCCATCACCTTAGTTCCTGTGGTGCAATTGGAGACCACTGGGACTGAAGTCTTTAAATGATTAAAATTGCTACATCCAGCAATCAATTACTGCTGAAGAGGCTGCACACAAAGGAAAAATCACGTACTCTCGAAGAAATGATGTGAAATTTAGATCTCGGCACTTGATTAAGTGAAAAATGCAGGCAAATAGAGGAAAAAAACTGGAGCAGAAAGGACCAGCAGCGTGGTCTGCACTCACTGCACAGGAGACCAAAACCTGAGCCTGCTTTATTTCTCCTCGGTGCCAAAAAATGGCTTTATCTCTTGGCAGAGTCCTCCCTTCCGTGTGTCCCACCAGGCACATCCCTGCGCTGCTGTGGATTCCCTGGAAAGGACAGGATTCCTCTCCCATGGCCTGAATTGCTCAGCAAAAAATCCTAAAATACATCAGACAGCGAAAACCACAGGATATGTTGATCTCTGTCCTGGTTTCCTTTGCTCACACCAAGATCCCATTCTCCAAAGTAAAGGATTAAGGATGTGAGGAATAAACCAGTGTTGGGTTTCTGAGGGTTTCAGAATAATTTGAAAAAGGATATTAATGTTCCCTAACCCTTCTTAGTGTTTGAGAGGACATTGTCATATCCTTTTTCTGCGTAACAAAAATATTTAGGAGACAAAATTGTTTATTTTTTCTTTTCCTAAATATTATTATTCTTAGAAGTACTGCAAGGATACAAACAAAGCCTGTTATTTATATTTTAAATCAGTGGAAAGAAATGGAGATAACAGTTGCATGTGATGACAATGGACTTGTATCTTGCCTGTTTCAGACAAATCTTGATTCTGAGACAGCAAAATCCAAACAAAGGTGTCCCCTGGATTTTATGAGTAATTAATCAAGCCTGTTCTTTTCTGTTTAAGCAGCCACATTTGGCTCTGTCTTAGACATACAAATAGAAAAGATTTCTACTCTGGAGCAAATGTAGGAAGTGACAGTGGTTTCGTGTATCTTTATCCATAATGGCAGAGAGATATATTACAACTCAGAGGCATATTATCTTTTTCTGCCTGCTTAGCTCCTAATAGGAATTACTCCTAACAGGAATTAAATAAGTTAAAAGAAGTCAGCATTCTCTGACGGGCAGTTTCGGAGAGCACAGCCCAGAAAGGCTGCAATTTGTGGAAGTGGATTTCTGTTTTGAGCAGCGATGGGGACCTTTTGTAGCGTTGCACGTTTGGATGTGCCAGGGAGAAATGAGTTTTTACTGGGAGATGATGATGTTGCAGTCTTGGTGTTCTCTGGAATGAGCACACAAAGGGCAAAACAAGCCTGAGCAGTGGAGAGTGCACAGAGAAATCTCAGTGTCCCTGCGAGCTGCCACCATCAAACAGGATCTCCAAACCCTTTTCCCATTTGTATTTTTGTTTCAGGCTCTCCCTCAGGAAAGTCGTGGGGAGAGGGGAAAGAGTTGGAAAGATTTTTCCAAGTCCCTTTTCTGTCAGGCTTATTTTTTTATCAGTTTGTCAAATTTGAGATGGAGTTTATTCCACTTTTCTTGTAAGTATTTGTCCAGGCATGTGCTGTCATATGCACATTGTGTTAATATTTTACACTTATTTTTTAAAGAAAAAAAAAATCTTTTTTGTCGCTGCTGTTCTGAAATCTGTGGGTTTGTTTCCAAAATGCGGCCGTTTGAACCTTCATTGAGCTGTCTTAGGAAATTGAATTGCATGTTATTTCCTGTAAATGATGAGGAAACTTGGTAATTCACTGCAGTGTGAACTCGTGTGAGTCTACTGGTAGAGGCTGGGGTGTTTGACAGAAAATTGGCTTGGCATCTTTGTAAATTTTTTTTTTTTTTAATTAATGAAAACCGAAAGCTCATGTAAAAATGATTTTCTGGAATAAATGGCAGGAAGGAGGAAAAAGCTGCAATCAAGGTCCAGTGTGATTCAGGAGGGAAGATGTGCATGTGTTCTAGACCCTCTTGGGGAAATTAAATCATTAAATGCCTGGTTTAACTCCAGCTTGGTATTTTAATCCTTTCCCCCATACTTTCATGGCACCTTTTAAGAAACAGTGGCTTAAATTCTGCAATTAATTGTGGCAGGTTTCCTTGTATTTCTTTTGCTTCGGAGATCAAGATCAGTGCACTGCAAGGAGTGTGGAGCTTTTGTTGGGCAGTTTCTTTAAGGTCTTGTGGACTACAGTGAGTCTCATAGTTTTGTGAATAATTGTGAATAAACCTGTTAGTTTGTTCTAAAGAGATACCCAACATACCTGTCAGAGCTTTAAAAGTGCTTTAAAAGCAAAACGTGGACCTCTCGTACTTCCCCCCAAACCAAACCCCAGTTCCAAAGACTGTTTTTGACAGGCCATTGTCCTCTCAGGGCACGTTTCTTTGCCTTGGAACATGTCCCGTTCTTCGGTGGCTGCCGTGAATTATTGGAACATTCCTTTTGATCCTCAGGACTGTGAGCTGCTGGAATTTAAAGCCCATGCGACGCAGTTATTTGCTTTGTATTTAGAAATAAAAATACACATTTACTGTCAAAAGGAAAGGCCTGTGTTCAGTTTGGAGATGATTCTGTTGCCATCGATAACCAATATTTGATTGCATCCACCCACGCAATCGGATTTAACCATCAATGTTCCAACAGAACTGGTTTTCTGAACTCAACCCACTGTGACCCCATGATTCTAATTTGTTGGGGTTTTTTTCCCAGCAATACAAATTCTTTTAAATACCCCATGTTAAAAACAAACAGGCCTTGTCATTTTCCCACCCCCTGGCTTTCTGTTTCTGGAGCAAGTCAGGCACGTCTTGAACGCGTCCCAGCTTCAATGGGTGGCTCTGTGCAGAGTTTTGGGAGGGTAACTTTGGGAAAACAGTCATAAAACTACTGCTCGAAGGGTATTTTTTATTCCTCTGGAGCGGCAGTATTTTCAAACTGTGAGGAAAATACCTTTCAGGAAGGTTGAGAAAAAAATGCTGTCTCTCTGTAGGAAGGAATAAAATAATTTGAGGTGGTAATAAACTAGAGAAACACCAGCATCTCACAGGAGTCTTGAAATAGTTCATTTCAAGAGCAAATTTATCATCAGTTTGAGGAGACTGCTCTGCAATATATGAGGGTGGAGGAAGGAACCTTGGGAAGTCAGCATGGGCCTTTAAAAGAGTCAGACTTGGAGCTAGAGGGGAAATTCCAGGAAGGGATTTATTGAAGTCCCTTTGTTTTGTTTTTGTTGTTATAGACAACCATCCCCACAAAGCTGCACTGCTGATCTCCTCAGCTTGTCTGCCCTGTTCGTTTGCTGTGGGAAGGTCATCAACTTCATTTGTCCTTGTGTATGGAATAATACAATATCTTTGTTGCTAGTAAAGGCACATCCCGTGTTCCTGCCATCTTGGGAGGAGATACGTGCTTAGAAGAAGGGAGATAGATTGTCCATGAAATTTTTTTTTTGCATGGGGATCTCACTTTCTCTGTTCTACCTCTTGGATGGAAATAAACTTTATAACCAAAACCCTCTTTCTGTTAATTTTTTTAGCTCATTCTGAGAAGGTCTGGGGATGAGTAATGCATGGGTAATAATTGTCTCAGTCGGAGAAATTGCAGGTTGATGTTGATTGGACACTGTAAAGAACAAGCTAAAGGAAAGTTGTCAATAGGCTCTATTTAAAAAAGTGAGTAGGAGAGGAAGGAAATTCTACTTAATGTTTCTATGTAGGATTTTGTTACAAAAGAATGGGGAGGGTGATGACGTATACAGTAGAAGGTGTTTCTGAAGTAGGAAGGGATGAAAATAAAACACAGGAAGAACTTGAGAGTAAGGCATTACCTTTCATTTTTGACTCGTGCTTCTTGCTGTGTCAGTTTTGGGTTATCACCAGGAGGCAGAGCAGATATTTTTGGTGTCAAGATGGGACGAGAAAATGTCTCCTTTGGTTTACATCCTCTGCATGTCATTTTACCCCCTTCTGATAACTCCCCTTTCTAAAATAATGTTGTTTTCATGCTCTCTTTTGAAAAGATTCTCTCCACCTTCTCAGGAGAATCCATCTGTCAGCTGTCGACCTGAGCAGTGATTGCCAGATTTAACAGGGAAAGAAGTTCTTTATGTGATTACAAAGCAAAATATCCATGCAGGATTCTGGTTAAAAAGAAAACAAACAAACAAAAAAACCTCACCCCATAAATCTTTACTGTTCTGGTATCTAAAACATAATAGAAGGGTTGGGGTGGGTCAAGGGGAGACTTTGTCTGCCACCCAGATGACTAATCTGTAGGATATAAAACTAATATCTTAAAGCTTGGGGGGTTTTATATTTTAATCCTTTCTATCATGCGCTTCTCTGGAGGAATATTCTTGTTACGTGGCCTCTTGCTCAACTTTGTACTTAACATAAAAACTTCCTGAGAGACAAAATACATCCTATTACCCAGGGAATGGCTGGAGTCGTGGCAGGGGTTCAAGTTGGAGGGGGGGAAGAGGTTCTTCCCCTGCAGCATTTGGATGCTTGGGCACATGGTGTGATTCTTGGGGTGGTCCCATGCAGGTTCAGGAGCTGGGCCCCCAAACCACCGTGTTTTGGTGTTTATTTATAACAAAATCAGATAAAATAAGAGGCAAACTCTTTGAATGGAAATGCAGAAGAAAAGCCACTGCTTCGCCACACCTGGCATGGTGTTTTGTGCCCAAGTGTCTGGTTTAATGAGTGTAACATTTGGGTTTATGCACACGTTTTTATTCTTACCTAATTGAGAGCCTAAAGGATTATAACAGGATGGGCACCAGCTACAGTACTTTTTATTCTGATCTACAAAAGGTGTTCACGATTTGCATTTTAACTCCCGTTCTGCTTTAACGCTGATAATGTGCAAAGCCCAGTGATGAGATTGCACTTTGACACGGAATTACCAGATAAATGACTTGTCAGAGTTCATTTGTGCTTCTGAATGTTTGGCCAAGAGTGACAGCTGCACGGAGCTTATAATTCAGTGAGGCATTATCTCAGTGAAGGGATGCAGCTTCCCCTGAAAAATGCATGGAAAACAAAATCTTGGGGGTCTAGATAAGGTGGTTTTAGATTAAAAATGTGATTATGTGCCAAATGAAGGGGATTAGTTCTAAAAGTCAGATAATGCCAGAGGAAAGGAGATACGGTGACTTGGCTCCTTTTGAGCTAAGAGCAGAATTTTGGATGAACATCAGGCACCTGTACTGGAAAAAGTTTTCTCCCCTTTAAAACAGAAGAAGAATGAAGTTGTTGATGCTGTTCAAATTCAATTCTGTGCTCAGTGTATTCTGGTTTCCTCTTTTTTGCCATGTGTGCTCTCTGCCAATCAACGTGATGGGACTTTTCAAAATACCTGAGAAAAAAATGAGGACAGTAAGTGATTTATAACCATGTGACATCACACCAATGCAAAATAAAAGTTCTGTATTTCAAATTTGACATCTTTTAAACCTGGGCAAGAGATATATTTTGCATTAATTTCCAGGAGTGGGAGGGAAAGTAAGGAAAACTAAGGAAGACTCTACTGCCTCTCCTGGTCCTCTTGGCATCATTTCTTGTGTCAGCCCAGGGTTACTTGGCCAAAAATTCTGAGTGCAATGAGTTTGCCTAATGCCAGACTACTGGCTACTATGACGGTCTGATTGCTGCATTTTCAGCCTTAATTATATTAATTTGCCGAAAAGAATTTTATAATTAGGTCTATCCGTCACTTCAACTCGTGAAAGGCACGTGTGGCACCCAGAAATTAGAGCTCTGGAGGTAAGAAACCCTCCCTCCCCCACCCAGGACCGTGTAATTAGCAGTGCTCATTTACCAGAGCAGTTCTCAATTATCCATGAAGTGTGAGTGTTTGAGTTGGATAGGTTCTTTTGCCCGACGTGACTGAACATAATTGGGCTTGGAGGATGCGAGACGTTGGCCACCGAAGGCAGCCCAGCAGGTGACATTCCTTATAACTTGTGTTTCTGAGCACGAGGCGGAGTATGTGCAATCCATGTTTGTTCCAGAAGGGTTGCTGGGAAGGTAAAGCAGAGCTAGGACCATATAGAATTCCGTAGGGGATGCTCCCAGGGATGTGCTGTGTAGTTTCAATTTGTTATAACGAGGTTTTTCCGTAATAAATACACGCAGTGAATTGCGCGGGAGGCGTCAGGCGGGATTGATGGTGGCTGTAATGAAGCTCTGTTTATGGACAGGTACATAAAAAGGATGAGATACTGCCAGTCTCTAATTCAGGCACCCTGCTCTTGAGAGACAAACCTCAGTCCAAGAGTTGGATCACTGGAAGAGCAGGTGGCCACGGCATAAACCTGTTTTATGTGGGGTTTCTGTTTTGGTTTGAACTTCTTGCTGTACTTATGAGATATTTTGTAAATGTTTTCACTATCTGGTAGAGTCTGCCCTCAGTTATTTTAGTATTTTAAACAGTGAACCCTTGCTAATGCCTTGTACTGTCATTCTTAATTTTTGAATATTCTGAAAACGAAATGAATGCCATTACTGGAAGGTTGAAGTTGATTAACACAGAAGCATCTCTGCAAAGGTGGTGTGAATTTAAAGGAGGGTGAGTTTAGTAGCACAGTCATGACTTTGTCCCATATAATTTGATTTTTTTAGAGCACAGTAAGGGCAGCATTACCCAAAGTAATAGGACAGGTACAATCTTTTCAGCTTTAGGAGAGCTTGAGCCCCACTGGTCTCTAAAATCACCCTCTTGTTTAAGGGGAAATGCTGGAGAAGGGGCCAGCTGGGGCCATGGACTGCCCTTGAACAGCTCAGCCTGATTTTGGGTGGTGTGCACGGTCTCAAATCCTTTCTCGAGTGATTCCCCCCTTCCTGCAGGTTTAGGCTGGTCTAAAGACATCAATTTAGGCTTCTCTTGTAACCCTTATTGTCCTTGGGGATGCGTACGGAGCTGTCTGGTTGCCAATCTATTAATCTTCTTTGTAAATGTGTTAAATATTGGACCACACCTTATCTACGGTGACCTTATCACGGCACTCAGGCAGCGCCAGAGAGGACAGGGAGGGCTGGATAAGGAATTTAACAGGCAGAATCAGCACCTCTGGTTCTTTTGCACGTACATGAGTCCTCTTCAGAATTTTCAATGTCAAAGGTTCATGCTCTAAAACGGATGTTTATGTCCATAAGACAAACTTTTAGGCTTAAAGTTCACCTTAGAAAGAAGATGCAATGAACTGCATATCCACTGTTGCCCTGTTTATACCACCTGCTTTTCCTCTCTGGTATTTCTGTTTGGTGTGATCAAACTGAGCTTACTCCAGCTGTTCTCAGTCAAGAAAATGCTTTCCAGAATCAAAAAGCTCCTGGGTCCACTTATCGTGTCCTCTTCCCCAACCCCCCTTCATCACTTAGTTTAAAACCAAGCTTTATCAGTAGATTTATTTTGGTTTTCCTCCTCCCGCCCCCCCCC